>PNEN01000531.1:0-19019 GCA_002933655.1 Cercospora berteroae | reverse complement strand
CACCCCCCCCCCCCCCCTGGGGCCCAAAAAAAGAAACTCAAGCTGACATTGTCTCAGTCCCGAGTCGAGCGAGGAACAGGCAATTCTGTGTCTGTGGAGTTCGCGGTCCTTTATCACTGGTAATTTTTGTAGGCACGCCGCCCTGTCTGCTGCTGACCGTCGAATGTAGGCACGCCGCCCTCTCCGCTGCTGACGCTCAGTGGATGGAAGACATCATCAGGAAGAATTGCCCAGAGCTTGGCTCCTTGGATGAGTTGAACGAGAAACATTTCATGAAGGTCATGTATACGGAAGGACACAGACTCAAGGACACCCCGCCGAAAGAGTGGACCTTTGGCGGCCTACAGAGAGGTCCAGATGGCAGTTTCAACGATGCTGACCTCGCCGAGATTCTCAAAGACTGCGTTGACGAGCCAGCCCACGCTTTCGGCGCCCATGGCACCCCAGCAAGTCTAAAGATCGTGGATGTTATGGGACAGCTGCAGGCCAGAAATGTCTTCAATGTGTGCACAATGAACGAGTTCCGGAAATACCTGAACTTGAAGCCATATGATAGCTTCAAGGATTGGAACCCGGACAAGGAAGTGGCTCGCGCCGCAGAGCTGCTCTATGGCCATATCGACAACCTTGAGCTATATCCTGGTCTGATGGCAGAGTGCACCAAGCCACCTATGCCTGGTAGCGGTGTCTGTCCTGGTCAAACCACTGGTCGAGGTATCTTGGACGATGCTGTGGCACTCGTTCGTGGTGACCGCTTCCTTTCTTACGACCTCAACAGCACTACACTGACCAACTGGGGCCTTTCCAAGGTTGGTATCGTGGCACCCGGTACGTTCATCTCATCCCCATCACAACATTTGCAGCATGCTAATTTGTCTACGCAGGCGCCTACGGTGGTATGCTTCCTAAGTTGATCTTCAACGGTCTCCCTGGAAGCTACACCGGCACATCCACCTATGCTCTGATGCCATTCTATACTCCAAAGGCTATCAAGAAGATCCTCGAAGACAACGGTGTCGTGAAGCAGTACGACCTCAAGCGCCCTCAACGTGACAATGCCATCGTCTCTGTGCAAACACAAGCCGCTTGCAAGCAGATATTCGAGGACAGGGACACGTTCAGGGTCATGTACCAAAAGGCTGTCAAGGATTGCACCGATGGCCACGAATTCTTCCTGGGCTGGGACGAGCAAGGCAAACATGACGAACGATCCAACGTAAGTTCACAAGGAATGCTTTCAAAAGCACAGAACATCGATCTACGCGTAGATCAAAGAGAAGCGTACACTGACCTGTCTTTGAACTACAGACTGTGCACAAAATCTTCTTTGAGGACGGCTTCGAGAAGAATGTCATCAAATACTTCAGCACCAACGTCGCCAAGCTGATCAAGCAGAACACTTTGAAATACTCCGGGACTCGACGAAATATTGACATTGTTCGTGATGTCACGAATGTCACACCCATCATGTGGCTGGCTGAGCGCTTTGCCATCCCACTGAAGACCGAGGAACAACCACGGGGTCTGCTTTCGCTGCCTCAGTTGTTCGACATCTACTTGGTTCTGTTCATCTATCAGAGCTTCAATATTCTGCCCGCCCACGAATGGGAATTGCGCGAGGGCGCGATGAAGGGCGCTCCAGTCCTGCGAGAGATCATGACTGCCCATCTCAAGACCCAGCAGGGTTTCAAGGAGCACATTGTCGACTGGCTTGCCAAGGGATCGGCCTACGAGGTTTGTTCTTGATAGTCACCCGACTCCTCTGCGCTCATACTGACTTGTTATCTCGCAGGTTGGCGCAGACGCTGACCGCCTCTACAAGGCGTTTTTGAAGACTGGTCTTCCGATCGGCGACATTGTTGGAGACTGCATTGGCATTTCTGCACCCACTGCTGGAAACGTAAGCAATCACAACCTCCAACCTCTCTGTCGATGGGCTCGTAGTCGTGGTCAAAGGCTTGACCACAAACCATCACTGGCCAGCCAGAACTTGCTCGAGTCTCTTGCTAACCTTGTATTCTTTACCTCTAGATCACCCAACAAGCCTCTCTCCTCATCGACTTGTTTCTGAAGCCAGAATATGAGCAATACAAGAAGCGCCTCGTTGAGCTCGCTCACAAGGACGACGAAGCATCATACAAGGAGTTCCAGGGCTTCGTTTTCGAAGGAATGAGGCATGCTGGAGTGGTGCCTGGACTTCCTCGTGTCGCCAACAAGGATGTAACCATCAACGATGGCGCTCGCGGACCAATCCACATCCGCGCTGAGCAGACTGTCTTGATCGGCACCTCCAAGGCCTCGATGGACCCAGAGGCTTTCCCCAACCCCGAGAAGCTGGATCCATTCCGACCATTGAGCTCGTACATTCTTCTTGGACATGTAAGTGTCTACAATTGCATTACACCTCCATCTTCATACACTAACCAAGCTGCGTTTCAGGGTCTGCACTTCTGCTTCGGCGCCCGACTTGTGGGACCTGCGCTTGTCGCAACTCTCAAGGAAGTCTTCAAGCTGAAGAACCTGCGTCGTGCCCCTGGCCGTCTGGGACGTTTGAACGAAGTCGTACATGAAGTCGCTGGTGTTCCAATGAAGTCTTACCTTGACCAGAACGCCAAGGAAAGCCCCGTTCCGACCACCATGACGCTTGAGTACGACGAGTAGAGGAGTCGAAAATGCAGATCGGTTGATGCTTCTACGATACCCATTACAAAAATCGCAGGCGGAGTGAGAAAAGTAATTGAGGAACTAGTCATTCAGTCAATTAAGTGCTGTCTCTAAGATGGGGTATCTTCCTTCCATTTATCGTTCGTCGTGCTTGTCATGACCATAGTTCGGTGTCGGGGCTGCCAATCTAAGTGATATTTGGAAACTCCCAAGTACCGTCTGTCTGGGCCGTCCTGTTGATCCTTCGTTCACTCTTTACTCAATGTCGATCATTTCATATACCATATCCAGAAACCTCTTGCGGTATTCTGTGCTGTTGGTCGTCACGCTCATGTGTCCTTGATTGTCAACCATGTTGTACGCGCTGATGAGTACAGTCATCGCTTTAGCATGCACCTTGTGCTTACTCCAGAAGAAGTCCAATAGTGTTGCACGATAAGTCCATTTGCCGTCTGCTGATTTGACGCCCACTCGCCAGCTGGGTGGCTCGGGCGGGATCAAGGGCGTTTTGCCTTTCGTAGGAAGGTCGTTCTCGTCTGTTCTATCAGAAGCGGGCATTCTGACCAGCATGAGTGAGTAGTCGACTGTGTTACAGTCGGCCAGCAATTTGGTGTCCTTCTCTAGCTGAGCCTTGAGGTCCTCAGCCTGGTCCAGGGTCAAGACGATCTTGTCGTGAAACTCGTCTGCCAGCTTGTTCTTAGTGGCTTGACTTGTCAGAGCACCATCCGCGATATCTCGTTCCGGGTAGAAGTAGCTCTGAGGTTTGAGGTCCCAATCCTCCCAGCTTTCCTCCTTGCCATACAGCAGGTTTTCCATCACGATGTGATGGGTAGGCGCGAGGCCCAGCAAACTGCCCAGGCTTACTTGATAGCATTGGATGAAATCGGAGATACGGGTGAGGAGACTGTTTGGGTTCTGTTCCATGTACTCGACGTAGGGCGTCATAAGCTCGTCCCTGAAGAAAGAGTGCTCGAAGTGACGAGGGACAGACTTCACCAGGTACAGCTGGTCTTGAGTGGTGAAGAATGTCGATCCCGAAAAGCCCATGTCTCCCTAACAAGTGACAGTCTTGGTCAGCGAATACTATCGTCAACGCATGGAGGACGCACGTACTGCACTGGTCAACGTCCGCTTGTCTTTGCTGTCGGCGCCGAAGCTGGCCTTGTACTCGGCCTCATCGATCTGCCATGTTTCTCGCAGCGCTCGGAACAGATGCGCGCCCACACATTCGAGATTCAGGTGGTACAGCCAGAAGTAGGCCGGAAGTCGCGCGATAGCATTGGGCCGTCGATCAGTGCTATGCACAACGGATTTCGAGATGGAGCGCGAGATGATTTTCTCGCGACGAGACATGGCGATGTCGATGGGCGGAATGTGGCGCGGCTTTGAGTGGGCTGTCACATGCGAGCGCGACGGACGAGCTCCGACCACGCGAGCTCTTCTGAACTTCTTTCCCGCGCTGAGCGAGCTTCTTTCTCTACGTCACCGCCGCTATGCCCAAGGAGAAATCAGCGAACCCAGTCGCAGCGCAGCGCAAGGCCGACAAGCGCAAGGAGATCGCCAAGTCGAAAAAAGGTCAGCTCGAGCAGCGCAATGAAAAGCTCGCCCGACGCAACCCTTCGCGAGTGCAAAAGCAGATCGATGAGCTCAAGGAGCTGGAGGGCAGAGGCCCACTGCGGCCGAAGGACAAGGAGACTCTCGTGCAGCTCGAGCGCGACCTCCGCGCTATCACACGTGCGCGCGATGCTCTAGGTGATGCTGCACCTCAATTTGCAAGCGGGGAACGGCGAGGCGGCGGGGAGCGCGGTGATGCGCGGCAGCAGCAACGCGAGCGTCGACAGGGTCTAGGAAAGCGACGGAGAGGCGCGGACGAGGCTCACAGTAGCGATGGCGACGAGACGGATCCCGAAGTGCGCGCCATCCCCATGCCACGCGATACTCCACCACCTATTCCTCGACAGCCCTTCAAAGACCCGCAGCTCGGCCCCGATGGTCAGCGCGTGCCTCACGCCTTGCCCAGCAAGCCCGCCGTATCACTGCCAGCTGCACCACAACTTGTATACAGCAGTGCTCCGCAGCTGCGAGATTTGAAGAAGGAGGCTACCAAGTTTGTCCCCGCGGCAGTACGCCAGAAGCAGAAGCAGGCCAAGGGTGAAGGTCGCCTACTCGAGCCCGAAGAGATCGACAAGCTCGAGCGAGCCGGCTACTACGCTGCTCAGAAAGCTGCTGAAGAAGCTGGACGGGAGGCGGATGCTGAACAGGCGAGTGCAGCAGTCAACGCCCTAGCCGGCGACGACGTAGACCTGGAGCAACAATTGAGACAATTTGAGGAAGAGATGAAGGACATATATCCAGCCGCGGAAGAGCAGATTCCTCGTTCCAAACAGGTGCAACTCGAGGAGGTTGACGATGATGGAGATTGAGGGCTTAACAGATTGCAGGTTGTGTCTTGCACATGCTGCTCTAGTCATCAGTCCTCTCTCGAACATCGGTCGCTCAGCTTCCAGCATTTTCGCACCTGGCATGGAAGTATAAAATCGTGCTCTCCGGCTAGTTTACAGCCACGGAGCCGAGTCGGGTTCAATCGCCTTGCAGTGCAAGGAGTGTTCTGGTCTGGACAACCAGTCGATTGATTACCGCGTTGGGGATGGATGCACGTTCGTGCTCCCCTACACACGACCTGGCAGTTCATTCAACGCGATGCGTCCACGCATCTAGTGCGGTAAGAAGGTGGAGGTTCTCAATGGCCGCGCAAGGCCCATCTGCGACGCCTTATAGTATCAAAGTTGGAGTCTCGTTCACAAGAGACCAGGATCAGCCATGTCATAGAGCTAGAGATGGAAGGACCGTTGCAGGAACACTGGACTTTCGAATTCTCCGTCACCTGTGTCTCTCATGTGTCGACGCGCTCTCACGTCATGCAATCCTCTCCTGGTCTCTTCCTCGAGCCTCATCACCTTCGAAGTGGGTGTTTTTGGGAGAGCTTCCACGATAAGCACACGTGCAGCTTAGAGTTTTGGTGGTAGCCAATCATCGTTCTGCATAGCCAACTGACTAGCGTCGGCGGCAAGACGTCGTCTCTCAGTCGTCCTTCGCCGATGTGCTTCTCACTATTGAATATCCACAGCGTGCACGCGTTACCGACCATGTCTTGAGCCACTCCATCGCAACGATTCGCCCGAGCATGCTGCTCATACTGGCGGACTTGATGTGCCCGCGCAGCCTCGACTAGACTGCGTGGCGTCAATGGACATCGAGCCGACCTAGATCCACTGGCCACTCCAACAGTCACGCTGACGCTTCCTGGCCACTGCGGCATCCAATCTGCTTTCTACCACAAGCGCTCGTGATGTGTCTCCTCCAGAGTTGATCTGGCCAACGGCCCAGGAGTAGGGAACCGCCTTCAGTCACAGATTTGGCTTTGGCTTTGTGCGCCATGCACAGGCAGTTCGAAGCATGCGGTGGACGCTCGCTACTGTGGCGGCTTCTCGACGCGTGATGGATTGCAGACGTCCTGCAGGTTGGTCCTTGCATCCACAGTCGTGTGCGTGCATCTAGACACTAACCACTCGCGCACTTTCAACATTGCTTGAGTGCCTGACAATTCTTCCGCCACCTTGGTATGACTTTTGCTCCATCTCTGCCTAGGCCTGGCATGGTTGTCTGTCGCATTCTGTTGCACGCACTGAGATCTGATCGCTGAGCAATGGTGTCACCGACACTTGCGCTCTGAACACCAAGGCATCTTCGCAACACGGGTCTTGGGACAATGGCCGCCCTGGCCGAATTGCTCGCAAGACGAGCCGGCCTGGTCGTCGAAGTGTCACGCGATGCGGGCATGCTTGACCGATCCACTATCGAGAAAAGATTCTCTATACCGTGTTGCAACAGCAGCAGTCCAGCCGGCCTCGTCGAAGCCCATGCCCTCGATCCCTGGTAAGATTTATATCCATTAGGCATAGCCTTGAATCACAACTAAGCCTCTCCCAGGGAGAAGTCTGGCAAGTATGCCTTGGGGTGGGGGTATTTCAGCATTATCCTCCTGGTTGTGACTGCTGCAGTACGCTGGTATCACTTCTGGCATGACAAGATTCGCGTTGCCTCTCACAAGGAGTCACTGGAAGAGTTCGCGAAGACGGCCTCTCCCGCAACCGACTATGCGCTGTCCGCGTTAAGCACCGACAGGTCGACACGAAAGTTCTTCCCGAGAGAAGAGAATCCGATGCCAATGGCATCGCAGCCGGACGCCGAGCACTCCATGCCATGGATCATCCGCAACATTCTGGCACTATTCCGCTATGTCTTTTATCGTTCTATCCCGAACGTGCGTATACAGAAGCGCATCAGACCAATGGTCTTTCCTCCACTCGGAGTCTGCTTTCTCATTTTCGCCGCAACGGCATTCACTCTCCTATACTCGTTCTTGCCGCGCCCGCTTTATTTCACATCGATACAATATGGATCACCGCCACTTGCAATACGATCAGGCATGCTCGCAGTGGCACTAATGCCATGGATTGTTGGACTGAGCATGAAAGCGAATTTTATCGCACTTTTGACTGGAATAGGGCATGAGAGACTGAACGTGCTACATCGATGGCTCGCATATGTCTTTCTTGTTCTGAGCATTGTTCACACAGTGCCGTTTTACGTCACTCCGGTGTGGGACGGTGGTATGGAGGAGTTCCACCGATTGCTTAAAGCTCAACAATCTGGCGTCTACATCTATGGAACAGGTACGATATGACATGATTTCAATTTATGCGGCTACGCAGCTTTGCGGTTGCTGCTGCATGTGCTAATGCACGAAGCTCTGAGACATTGTGCTGACCGGTAGTTTAGGAATCGCCGCCCTCGTTCCGACTGTCTTCCTCTGTGTACATTCTCTTGGGCCGATTCGACGCAAATTCTACGAAATCTTTGTCGTGATTCATGTCCCGGTCTCGATCATCCTCTTGGGCATGCTTTTCTGGCACTGCCACAACTATCTTACATCATGGCACTATTTGTGGGCGACAGCAGCCATCTGGGTGGCCTCGTACCTTGCTCGGCTTCTGTATCTCAATTGGACAAATCCCTGGCGAATGTCCTGGATCGTTGGAGAAGAGGCTGCTGTGACTGTGCTGGAGGCTGATGCTGTTAAGGTCACCATCCCGACTCAGGTCCGATGGAAGCCAGGCCAATATGTGTACCTCCGCATGCCCGGTGTCTCATTCTTCGAGAACCATCCCTTCACGATTGCTTCCATGTGCAGCGACGACTACCCATCGGAGTACGGGGAGGAGTATCGAGACATGGTGCTCGTCTTCCGGCCATTCGGCGGTTTCACCAAAAAGGTTCTGGATAGCGCGCTCGACCACGGGCCGTGGTGGACGTATCGAGCGTTCATCGATGGGCCTTATGGTGGTATGCGTCGCAGTATGGACTCGTTCGATCACGTCGTTTTGATTGCCGGCGGAACCGGAATCACGGCGATAGTCTCACATCTGCTGGACCTCATTAGGCGCATGCGCGACGGCAAAGCGGTGACCAAGGATATTCACTTAATCTGGGCCATGAAACGTCCAGAGACGATGGAGTGGTTCAAAGAAGAGCTTCGCATATGTCGAGAATTCGCACCACCTGATTCGGTGAGCTGCCAATTCTATATCACGGCGGCAAAACGTCAAAAGAATACCGGAACTCTGGTGAGCACACAAACACCAGGACGACCAGTGAGCATGGTATTCCATGACAAGGTCAACGACGTCTTTCAGAGTATTGCCAGCAACAGATTCTCAATGGCTTCGAACAGGCATTCAGCACTGATTGAGGCCGAAGCCAATGGCAATCCGGAGCGGGAGAAAGAGCTCCGGGATGAGAACACGGATCGTCTGCAACCACTTCCGCAGGCACATCTCAAACCGATGCGAACTCCCTCACAAAGGCACCTGGCTCCTCCTTTGCCGGATAGCTTGCCCCCGACGCAGGACACACCACACATGCCTCCGCATCCAACGCTACACGAGAAGCGCAGATCCAAACAATTGTCCGTCGACATTACATCAGCCCAAAATGCTCAAGCAGTACAAATGCAACAAGTGGCAGAGAACAAAGACCAGGGCTTTGAATTTGGCTTTCCATCAACACCGACGGAGTTCCAGAAGAACTTGATGCGTTTCGCTTTTATGCCTCGCGTAGCTAACAAGTCGAGGAAGGGAGGCTGGAGTGTCGAATGGGGGCGTCCGGAAATACCATACATGCTCAAAGAGCTGAGCGATGAATGGACGGGGAAGAAGGCGTGTGTCTTCGTCTGTGGTCCACCGAGCATGCGAACAGATGTCAGCACAGTGGTGGCAGGACTACAATCGAAGGTGATGGGGAACAAAGGTCTCCATGAGATCTACTTGCACGCGGAAAATTATGCACTGTAATGATGTGTACAGTACGACTTGAGATACCCAGGCTGTGGAATTTTGTATATATGTATTTCTACCTGCATATTGAAGCGATTTAACGACGATGTCCTTTGCTCAATGTCTGCCACCTTGCTGGCATGGATTTCGGGTCCGAGCAACAGAAGACGGAACTGGCTCCGCTTGCTTGCGTCGTTGAAGCTGCCTTGAGATTGCATCAACTGAAAACAGTGCCACGACCGAAATGTAGTAACAACACCCCACCACGTTGCGCGCCCGCAATTCGATATACCAATATCCGCCACCATGTCGGGCTACCACGGTACGTACTGCGTAACGCATGTCTCTACCGCCCGCCAGAGCAATTCGTAGATCACCACATCTGACGGAAATGCAGTCGAGCACGGTATCAAGGAAGAGCAACAGAAATCCGAACCTCGGCGCCGACCAGACCTGAGCACTTTCTTCAGCACACTCGATGTAGTCGATACATCTGGTTCGAGGCAACCGCAGAATGCCCACGCTCTACCCCACCCCTCGGACATCAGCGCCGCCTACCGCACACTCGCCAACGCCTTCGAGATGATGCGTGGGAGCGGAAGTGCTCAGGACCCGCACTCAGATCTCATGCAATCACTCATCGAGTCGCTCATGGACACTGCAGAACATCCTCCGAGCAAGGTGGAAGGAGTCTCGGATGAGTTCATTGCTCAGTTGGAACGAGTGGATAAGAAGGAGTTGCAGAAGAAACCCGATGGAACGTGTCCTATCTGTTCCAACCCGTTTCTTGAGGATCAGCATCCGTTGGTCGTGAGACTGCCTTGTCATCAGGATCATATCTTCGATTTGGAGTGCATTGAGCCGTGGTTGAAGCTCAATCCGACTTGTCCGCTCGATCGCAAGGATTTGGTTAAGAAGAAGGTGCAGCCGCCGCCGGTGGAAGATGAAGAGGAGTTTGATGACATGTATTCATGACGAGCGGGTTCGTGAGTCACCTCGAAGAACTGGAAAGGTCGACACGGATGATAGACCATGTCTATCCCCGATTGCTCTTTACCATGGAGCGCAGAGAATACCCTTGAAGACACGACAGTATCTAAGCTAGTGGCAGACATGATTGTGGAAACTTCAAAACATCAATACTCGTCAACCCTCAAGTCTAAGCTTGACCTCGCGCCTGTCTCGCTTCAGGAGACCGTGCCGGTAGTTACAGTGAAGAAGGCAGAGATGGCAGGAGCGAAGAAGAATTCGGGTTCTCAGACATGTTGCGCAGAATTGATTTCAGTTTCCATTTTGCTTTCCTCTGATAGCCAAGATGCTAAGAACAGCCAGCCCATATGTCCATTGGGTATCTCATTTGTATCCAAGGCTGTATCCGCCCAAATCCACCCATCCAAATTGCATTACATGACTGAACAAATCTTGATGCCACAGCACTTGATGCCATTGTCCTGCGCCGGCTCTTGGTACTGCATTTGCTGTTGCGGCTGCCCTGGATAACCTTGTTGCGAGCCATATTGCATCTGTTGTTGTTGCTGGTAGCCATACTGAGGAGGCTTGCCCATCGGGTATGCCGTCTGGTAGTGAGGCTGTCCATAGTTCTCATGCTGCGGCTGGTGATGTGCGTCGTAGTCGTATTGGTTCTGGCCTCCTCCGCCTGGTTTCAGTTCAATGTAGATTCGGCCGGCGTTGGGTTCGGTATGGTAGTTCAGGCCGAGCTCGCGACAAACCTGCTCCACCCGTGGCTTGATTTTCTGTACATGGCCAGGGGAATGATTGCCTTTGCCTACAATTACGTGCAATTTATCTTGGCCCGTCTGTTGTGCGTAGCGAATGCGTTGTTCGAGAATTTCCTCTGCCTGTCTCCGCGGTCAGTCTCTCAGACTCGGCAACCAACCTCCTGACGGCCACGTACCTCCTCCACGAATTGCCCATGTAAATCGATAGTGTCGCCCGGCACCTTGCCTACGGCATTGTTCTCACGGAAGATGAACTCGGAGGCCTGCTTGTTGTAGTTGTCGGCAGCGGCGGCATGCTGCTTGCTCTGGGTGCTCATCTCGTGTGCCCGCCCGCCATCGCCGCGCTCGTAGGCCTGCCGCGCCTCTGCGGCATAGTGCTGGTGTTGGCCTTGCTCTTTACGCGCGAGATCGCGCAGACGGTCGTATTCCTGCTCAGCGCCAGACGAGGGGCCGTGGTTGAAGGCTAATGGCACATGCAAGAAGCGCAATTAGCAAGGGTGCGGGATGTGCGATGACATGATGGTGAGAGCATACCGTGTCCACCCAGTCGCTGGTGCTGATAGCCGGCAGACATGCTCACAGAATATGCTTAGAGGTTGTACAGGTAAGCATGCACCTGCCCTCTCAAACAGACGGACCTTCCTAAAGTGAGGTGGCTGGCTTTGCTGGCTTGCTGAAGCCAATGCTCATCATGGCCTTGACATCATTCTGCTACAGACAACCGCGAGCATGCAATTCCTGCCTGAAGAGCTGCTGGCGCTCATCTGCGAGCACTGCAGCCATTCTTCGCAAAAGGCGCTGCGTCTGGTCGACAAGCGATGGAGCGCAGTGAGCACGCCCTTCGTCTTCGAACACTTCTACATGGGCGTGTTCGAGGACGGCCTGGATAAGCTCGACAATGTCTCCAAATCTCACAGCATTGCCACGCATGTCAAGAGCTTTACCATATACGCCGACATCATCCCAATGATGGAGAAGACGGAATGGCTCGCAGCAATCGACTTTCGCCCACGCTTCAGCTCCTGGTTTGCCAGCAGGGCTCGTGACCAAGACCGATCGGACTTTTCCTCGCCCTTCCGGAACACTGGAGCAGGTGGGATCGACTACATGGCGGCCTATCACTCCTTGCCCAGACACAACCTTGGGGAAGTGGAGCTGAATCTTGCCTGGTATCACTTTCTCGTCCATCGCAAAGAACAGCGCGAATGGAGACAGGACCAGCAAGGAATGCGATTGAAGGAAGCACTCACCTCACTGCCGAATCTGGTCGAAGCCAATGTGAGCTGTACGACGCCATTCTCAGGAGGAAGAACAAATGAATGGCCAGTCTTCAATCGCCTACAGCGGACCATACTTGTCGGTCCCGACGACTGGAGATACTCTACTGATCATTTCGATCCCGACTATGCCGTAGCCTGTGGGCATGCCGCACTTGCCTTGACCGAAGCTGTTGGCTATCGCGCTACATTCTGCGGCCTCAAGCCCGTCACGAAGCTGCTGCTGCGTTCGTCACATTTAGGTGCATTCGAAGATTTGACTCGGTTCCAATCCGAGAAATTCAATCTTGTCGATATACTTGGCGAGCGGCGGCATACTACAGCACGCCTTCCCATGACCAGCGCAAGACATCAGCTGAGAGTAGATGCCTTCCGAAGTCTGGTCGTTCTGAAGTTGCACATTCCCCATGCAACACTCTCAACTCGCTGCAGTGGGCTGGGCCTACAAGTTGAGACAATTGACTTTCTCAAAGCGGCAACATCGTTGAGAGATCTGGATCTCAGGTATACAGACGATGAGCTGAGCCCGGATGACGAGTTACCTCAGCTGGAGGACTTGTTCACGCAGGATCTGCTCTGGCCCAACATTGAACGTCTCTCGCTTGCAACGAATGTAGGCGCTGAAGTCTTGCTTGGTTTCCTTGCCCGACATTCTACCACGCTTCGTCAGCTGGAGTTGAAGGATATGCTCATTACCGACGTGGAAGTGCTCCTGCGTGAGCTACCCACGACGGTGGCGCTCCGGCACGTCTATGCAGAATGCCTGTGGGACTATTCTCCCGACGGAGAGTTCCTATCAGTGCTCTCACGAGGCACTTCCTATCCAGACCCCTACGAGAGGCAGATGGAAGCATACTTGCTCAGCAAATCTGTGCAGATGCCATCCCTCGAATGGGATGGCGCAAGAGGCTCTGAGATCATTTTCAACGATGACGAAAACGTGGGTAGTATCTAGAGCTTTGGCGAATGTAGGTGATTCTTTGCTCAGATGGCTTGAAACCCGCTCATATCGGCAGTCGAAGGTGATGTTGCCGGTATCCTGGTGACATTTGAAAAAGCCGAGACCTCTACTTAAGCCCCGCAGCTGAAACTGAGCTGAAGCCGCAACAGGCTACAGCTCCAAAGCTGACCTGTAACAGGTCAAAGGTGTTAACTAAGCTTCACTAAGCTATGCCGCAGTCTGTTCTTCTCAAAACTGTCCACTCAGCATCCTGGCAACCTACGATAGACTCGTGTCTCCATACTAGGGCCTTGAGCTTCGAGGCTGTGTTCTGAGCTATGCAGCCTGTGGCCAGTATACATATGTAGCTCTCACAGGCGCTGGAGCATGACAAGTTTCAGGAAGTACAAGCAGCAAGAAAAATGTCTCAACCACCGCAGAATCCATCATACGGACAGCAGCCCTATGGACAACCTCGTAAGGTCGCTACCTTGTCCTATCTAACACCTCGCTAACCATCATCAGCTCAAGCACCACAGTACGGCCAGCAGCAACAATTTCCTCCTCTGCCATCTGGCGCACCGCCTCCAAGCGCAGCACCACCACTTGGTCAGCAATCGTATCATCCCTCGGCGCCGTCTGGTCCACCACCTTCGAGCGGAGCACCGCATGCGGCAGGTCAAGGAGATCATGGCTCATTCCAAGGTGGCTCGTACAGCGTCACCCACCGCGACACCAATGCTGTGCTGAATATCAACCTGCAGCAAGGCGGGACAGTGCGAAGTCGTTCCGGAGCCATGATTCACATGGCAGGCACGGTTCAACTTTCGGGCAAGGTAAAATTCAGTATGAAGAAGCTCTTCACTGGAGGAGAGATGGCCGAAAGTTCTTATGCCGGCTATGGACGCCTCGCTCTTGGTCCTACCTTGTTCGGCGATATCATCACACTCCAAGTTGACCCGTCTCATCAATGGACGATCGGAAAGGATGCCTTTTTGGCTTGTACTCAGCAGATCACGAAGGAGACTAAGGCACAGGGCTTCGGCAAGGCTATGTTCTCTGGCGAAGACCTGTTTATCTATCGAATCGGCGGCCAAGGCGTGGTGTGGCTCACGAGCTTTGGCGCTGTGGATCGTCTCGATGTAGGTGTTGTGGTGAGCGTTGGATGTGCATTCTTACTAACCATTCTGTTTGCGTTAGCTCGCCCAAGGAGAACAGCATATCGTTGACAACGGTCATCTCGTGGCCTGGAATTGCGACTATAAGATCGAGAAGGCTGGCGGTGGCTCGATGACTGGTCTGAAGACTGGCGAAGGCTTGGTGTGTCGTTTCACAGGCCCAGGTTCAGTCTACGTCCAGACTCGCAACGCTGAGGAGTTCGAAAATTACGTTCGCAGTCTCGCAGGAGCTCGTTAAGGTGGTTGCTGAGAGTGGCTTTAATTCGTTGACAGAATGCGGACTCGTCTCTCACAGATCTCTGCAGCGCAATTGTACTCGGAGCCATGATCATCAGCAGGAGCCATCCTGTCTTGCTAGAGAAAGTTTTTCTTTGTGTCGTTACTCGTTGAGATATCCCAATACTAGCTCCAAAGTTCCAATCTCAAATGTACCTTCCTTGCTACACATAAGTAAAGCCTTCCACTGCCGATGCGCTCACAGCAATCTACATCAAAGAGATCGAACACTAAACCAGGGTATCTTTGCAATCTTTGTAATCAAAGTCCGGAGCTTCCAGTTCAAGATCCTCTTTGGAGCTTTGACAACAAGCGGGACGAATGATTGATCACGCCATCGTTTGGTACCACACAAGTGTGCATGATGTACCTACAATAAATAACACCGAAAGTACATGCAACTATATATAAAAAGGGATCGTAGATACTTCCCACAAGTCCCCTCTCGACCTTCGTAGCATTCTGATCGAGGAAAAAATGGACAAAATCGCAACCCTCTGGAGTTTTCTCCCCGCATCTGGTCAGATCGCGATCCCGCCGACACAGACTATGTACCGGGGATCTGGATCCACAGCAGCTACGGCAACAACAACGACAACAAGACGTACGCAACAGTCGCAAGGGAAGTCGAGCAAAGCGACACCATCCACCATGAGTGAAAAGCAGTGAAAGCTGTTGGAACGGTCATATGAATTGTTTCCAGTCTCACATGCACATTTGGCCAAAGTCGGCAACATTGAGACGTTTGCACTTTGTGCTCTGACTGGATGTGCTCGAATTATCGCACCACATCGGCAGCTGGTCACAAGATATGATCGCGGACGATTCGAAACAGGAGTTCGAGCTGCCAGACTGGTGGTTTGACAGAAAGACAACTCGTTGCCGGGACGTGCTCAGCATCTCTGAGGCATGCTCAAACCAAGCGCCGTGAGGGGTTGGAGGGGGTGTGCGGGGAGGCGCGACGGGCACGAAAGTAGCATGTGGCACGAACGAAACTCGCGAGCGACAAGAACGTGGAATGTGAAAGAAGGTTGACAAAGGTGGAGCAACAAGATATCAATCACAACCGAGTGTTGCAATTCAGGTTCTGTGCTCAGTTCTATCCTGTTACTGCAGCATGATCGTCGTCACTTCATAGCGCATATTCATCTGCTGCGTCTGCCCTGCCGTTGGTATCATGCAGCTCATAGCCATCCTCGGAGCACAATGCATCGTGTCGTTGCCGCATTATCATGAAATCGTCATTCTGGGAAAGGAGTTCGCTTGTTTGGAAGAGAAAAACAGGCCCCGGAGGTCCTCGCACTGCGTCAATTTGTTGTTGACGAGTGAGACCAGGAGGGTCGTCGGAGCCGTGCTACCCGTGATAGGTGTCCGTAGTCGGGGTCGTGTCGAGAAGGAGAAGGACGGCGTGCCTAGTACCTCTGAGCAGAAGCGTAGGGATTTCCGCTCTGGTCTGGAGTTGGTGCAGCACCTCCCATGGTGTTTGGAAAGTAGCCGTTCTGCTGCATCTGGTGGCCAATCGCCAGCTGTGGGTTCTTCTCCAGAATGTTCATCATGCGCTCATGCCTCTCCATTTCCTCCTGCTTTTGCCGAGCAGCACGCTTCTTGCGACGAGCACCCTTGCGCTTCTCAATCTCCTGAATTTCACGTCTGTGCGGAAGAAAGTTAGCTGAATCCTCTGGAAGACTGCGCGCGATGGTAACATACCTCTGTTCGTTCATCTCCTTCCACTCCGAAAATGCACCCTTGATCCCGAGGGCGGCAATACCGACCGCTGCGGCGTCTTGGATCCATGCTTTCGTTTGTTTTTTGCGTGCCTCCTCTGGACTCATTTCTCCTTCGGCGACGAGACGATGTCTCTTCTCATGTGCTTCCATACTCGAATACACTCCATGTGCTGCATGAATAGTCGCGACAGTAGCGAGACCAGCCGTGATGAGCTCTTTGCCGCGCATGTGCTTACGGGTCTTTTCCATGTCAGTGGTAGAACTACTATCACTGGAGTCGTTGCCCCCGTCATTCTTGGCATCGCCGTTCGACTTCGCCATGGCTCCGGCGGCACCTCCTGCAGCGGCGGGGGCGAGCGCACCGCTTCTAGTACCGCGAGCGACTTCGCGACCGCCCTGATCGTCGCGATCGTCTGTCCGGCGAGTACTGCCGGTATCTGAACCTTGTGAGCGGCGCTGGTCACGGGCACGATGGCGGGAGGGCACATACGAGTCTGCGCTAGAGTCGCGAGAAGGCGAGCGTCTCTTACGGGATTTGGAGCGAACCTGGTCGTAGATATATTTGCCCGCGCCAGCCACTGCGCCGGCTCCGAGAAGTTTCTTCCCAAGGCCAACGCCATTGCCGTCCTCGCTCGGAGCACGGCCACGTGATTGAGAGCGACCACGAAGGCGATCCACGATGCTGCGGCTTCGAGCTCGGATGCCTCGAGCCTCTGGCGAGACGTCACGAGAGTCGGCGCCACGACCACGAGACTTGGAGCGAGGGCCGTTCGCGAGTCGATTAGCAGCCAGGCCTCCAATGACGGCTTCAGCAAGGTGACGCTTGGACTTCTTGTCGGGGTCACGATCGATCAGACCGTCGATACCACCGGCGCCCAGTGCAGCGGTTGCGACACGCCTGCCTTTCTCGCCGGTCCATGGACCAGCTTCTCTGCGGGAGCGGAAGGCTTCAACGGCACCAGCGACGAGAGCTGCTTGTGCTGCTTGAGCCCATTTGCGTTCGGTGCGAGATTTGTCTCCCCCAGCACGAGATCTGCTGCGGCTGCGGCTCGACGAGTAACCTCGACGGCTCCGAGCGCGCGAGCGAGAGCGTGTGGAACGACCACCGGGCGAGCGATCACGGTCCTTGTCTTTGCTGCCCATCAGGTTGGCAGCCAAGCCACCGAGACCAACAGCGCCGAGGGCATCTTCGAGGCCTGACTTGCGACGCTCAGGTTTGCGAGGTGGAGAGCGGGAATAGTCGGAGTCGTAGCCACGATCGTCGCGGTGCTTGCGGCGTCGCTCTTCTTGACGTCCGGCGGCGTAGCCAGCAGCAACGCCAGCAGCAACCGGAGCACCACGCTCGGTGAAGCGATCGTCGTCGTATTCGTCCGAGTAGCGTCTGCCTCTGCCGCCTACGCTTCTAGCGCGCAGCGGTGGGCCATAGCCATCATCGTAACGGCTGGCTGGCGGGAAGTCGCGTGGGATGTCCTCAATGCTGTCGTCGCGGCCGCGGTAGACCATTTCGGTGCCTCGAGGACCAGGGCCCTTGCCTCGCTCGATGTACGTCTCTTCGCGGACGTAGTCTGGCTCGTCTCTGTCACGTGGGCGGGTGCGAACCTGAGCGTGACGGGTCAGCGAGTTCTCGAGGCGGGTATCAATGGTGGGGCTGAGGCCAGTGGCAGCTGTCACTTACATTGCGGTAGCGGCGCGGTTCATAGTAGTCGTCGTCGTAGGTGCTCATGGCGTCGGCGGTCGACGATGGCACCTCGTCGGCGGTGGGGTCGATGGGTAGGTGTGTGCAGGCAGGAGAGTGGGGTGGAAAGAAAAGGCGTCGAGCAATGGGTGAGGAAGGATGGGCGAGTGAGGAAGTGGTGTCGGTGGGGATGCAGGTCCGCGATTGGGTTGCGCAGGTAGAGTGATTTTTGGGCGGCAGTGCACCGCGTGTGCGGCGGCGGGTGATGATGATGGATGAGGTCGACGTTGAGGGGCAGCGAGGCAGTCACTCGGCGGCCAGGATGCTGTGTGGTGCCCAAAGGCAAAGGGTCGTCTGCTGGCTGCGATGGTGGGCGCGGCCAAGTCTTGTGAAGTGATGCTTGACTGCCGTTTCAGCTGCTGCTCAGCGCGCGCACCTGCTGCCGTCGGCCAAGACGCGTGCGCGGTGTTTGGCGGATGCTGTCGCTGCTATGTCGATTGTTCGAGCAGGTGGTAGTGGTGGTGGTGGTGGTGGTGGTGGTGAGCGTGTCTCTGCAAAGGCGGTCGGCGAGTCAACGCTGAAGAAGCACAGCGAGGCGGGTCGCGCTGGCTACGTCATGCGCTCACGTCGCTTGCTTGTTGCTGAGCGTGCAAAGGACATCCTTGTCTACTCGTGCTCCGTCGGATGCACTCTGACGAGACGCCTGCAGCCACCCCTTCGCTCCTCCTCCACCTGCCTCGCTGTCCGTCTTGCTGCTGCTGCAGCGGCGGCGGCGGCAGCGTGATCGTGCGCAACCTCACGCTCATCAATCTCTGCCCGGCTCCAATGTGTGGTGCTGGGGGAGAGCAGGGCGGCGAGCACCTTGGCTTGCCCGCGGCTCTGCATCGCCGCCGAAAAAGCTGCCCACCCACTCCACATCCGTATCCGTATCAGCCTATGCTGGTCTGGGCCTCCTTTCTGATCCAATTTCTCGACGCTGCCATATTCTTTCCTGCCCAACGACCCGTCGCACCCGTCTCTGCTGTGCTTTGCTCGTATCCCGCATTGGTCCCGTCGAGGAGTGGGAGCGGAGGACGCGGCTGACTTGCTCTCGCCTGTGGGGGATTACTAGAGAGCCATTGCAGCTTGGCTAGAGAGCCATTGCGGCC
>PNEN01000530.1:44148-84242 GCA_002933655.1 Cercospora berteroae | reverse complement strand
GGGTTGAATATTCAGAGGCTAATGATGACAACAACACTGAAGATTGGACACTATGCATACTTGAACCGCACCCTGCAAGCTGACAACGGACACAAGTCCGATCCAGCGCGAATGCTATTTAGTCGCGGACAGCACAATGGAAACCTGCGAATAACGGACCTGTATTGTCCTGATCCACATGAGTATCTGATCGCCTGCTCATCAAACACGTTGGGCGGTAAGATGATGATTGCTAAGATGTTGTCTTACAGTGAGTGCAAGGATTCAGCTGGTGAAGAATTATGACATTGATTTCGTGATTGTAACTCTGGATTCATTGACTCCGAATTTTGGCGAGCATGTGTAGTGTGACGAGCGTTGACTAACATAGTGACACGGAGAGATGTGACCTCTGTGTAAAGCTCTGTTTCGACCAAGTAGAAATGCTCGCAGGGCATGTTCAGAGGAATTTGGAACGACGAGAAGACTAGTAGAGACACAACGCCTTGTGCTTGGATACTTTCCGTATGCGAATAACACTGGTCAATTGAGTATTGCATGTGTCCTCCAGTTCATTCCTAACCTGGTTGTTCTTTTGCTGACGAACTTGTGTGCCCAGCTTCCTCGGGCGGTAAAATGATGACTAATATGGTATGTCACAGTGAGTGCAGTGTTCGACGGATGAACCACGAACTATTTCTCAGGAGTGATGTGAGCAGGATTGGGAGAGCATCTACAGTCAGAGTAGCGTTGAAGCATGAAGAGTGGTGGAGAGATGTAGCTTCTATCAAGGCTCTTTGCCTCGTCGCGCGTGACAGTTCTTGAGGTTCGATTCGGTCTCTGGCGCTTTGGAGAGCGAAGTGATAGGAGGTGTGATTCGTGTTTCGGGATATTCTCTTCGCGGTGACTATGATCTGGTACCGCGTTGTACAAGCTCCATCGGTGCTTCTAGCTACTCGAATCGTTCTCTTCTCAACGAACTTCCGCTGCTCTTTGCCCTATAACTCATGGAATCGGAGTCAGTCGACGTGCAAAACCGACGTATCCTTAGTCCTCCATCCCGCACTTGTCTTCTTCGCCCGGTCCGTGACTGTGGTACTCCGGACAGGGATCGAGATCATACACGTCACTCTCGCGCCATACCCGCTCGTCGTCAAACTCCCAAATGAGCTGGAGAAGATCGCGACGAGATTCCTCGTCAAAGTAACCAGCAATCGATGGATGTAATGGTGAGACCTTGGCGAACTGGCCAGCTCGAGCAGACAGCAGCAGAACAAAGCGCCGAAGAGCCGAGCCAGGCGCTGTGTTGGCGTAAACATATGGCAGCACCTCGGCCGGGCTGCACCATACCGCAGTGACTTCTTTCCTGATGTTGTCGATGCATTTGTTCATAAGCAAGGGGACCTCCCGACGATCGGCGAGCACCCAAAGGCGACAAAGCACCTTGAGGGGGTTCGCGCCATCTTCGTCTACCTCTCCGCGGTACAGAAAGACCATGAATCGCTCCCAGGTATCGACATCTGTATCAGGCAGCCAGAAAACGCCATCGCGGGCTTCGGTGAATGGGCTAGAATGGCGGAGCGCGCCTTCGAAGTAGCCGGAGTAGAAGATGAGGATGCCTTTGGGGATCGTGAAAACCTTCGCGCCCGGATCTGGCCCAATCTTGACTTGCACTGTCTCATCGTAGGCGCTTCTAAGATGACTTGTCAGTTATTTGGTTCAGAAAGAGCGAGTTCGCGGCTGTGACAATACGGCGAGATGTGTGACTGACCTTGGCGGAAATGAGCATGTCGTAGACACGGGCGCCATTGTTGCAGGTATCTGCGTATGGTTGATGGTTGCCAGAGAAGAGGCACTCAATGTGCAAAGCGGAAGAGTTTCTGCAAGGTCGTGTTTGTAGGTTCATGTAAGTCGTGCATTAGCGTCTGCTGTTTGTCTGTGTCGCACGTGCCATGAGCAGTGCCCTGCGTTCACATGCTGCAATCTGAAGAGCTTCGAGCATAATCAGATAGCGTTTCAGGTTCACTATTAGTGCTCACTCTTTTGGCACGTGAAGAAAGATTTGCGAGTGAGTTCTAGTCTGAAGTTGTTAGTTTTCCTGCAAAGGTCCAGAGCCCAATGGCACAGACAGCGACAAGAAAGCTGACCAGCGCTTGTACCTGAATACGACATTGCATCTTCAACGTCTTTCCTCGTCCAATTTTTGCTGGCAGTCCATGCCGGAAAAGCATCTCAGGGAAAAATAGATGTTGGAGGAACGAGGCGTACGCTTGCAGTCACTCTTTATCTCTGCGGAGATGTGTGAATTGAAGGTTTTTGTACACTCAATTTTCCGTCGCAAGCGGCGACTCCTGTCCAGTCCCAGGCGTGTTTCTGCCAAATGGCATCATTCGTGGCCAACGTGTTTGCAGATGCCACTCCATGTGTGGGTCGCTGAGGCCAGAGCGTGCTGGAGAGAGGTCATTTTGACTGCCTCGTGCTGCTCATATCCTTTCGCATGTCACGCCTTCCTTGTGGCAATGGTATTGCGGGCATAACTTCAAAGCCTCAACATCTTTATAGCTCCAACTTTTGTGATTGTCTGCCCAAACAATTTGCAGAACATCGAACAGCGCTTCTTCGGGGAAGTCATCACGTCCTTTCTTCAAGACCCGTTTTGAGCTACCCGTCTTTGCAACAATGTCCGTGACCAGTCGACGTAAAGCCGAATGAGCCATTGTGTTCTCGTAGATGTACGGCAGGCAATTCCTGGGCATTTGCTATATTTCGACGAATAAGTGCCGGTAAGCGTCTACGCACGCGTTCATCAAGAGAGGCACTTGTCGGCGGTCGCCAAGGACCCACAGCTTGCAGAGATTGAGGAAAGCGTGGCCATCGGGACCACAATCGAGCCTACGGCTATAAATCCAGCAGACAAATCTTTCGAATGTGCGGACATCTTCGTCGGGCAAGTTGAAGATCCCGGTCTCGGCTTCATGGAATGCATCTCCGTGCCGGAAGGCAGCCGCAAAGTAGCCAGGGTAAAATGTGAGAATTGACTTGTGCACTGTGAACGTCTTTGTCCGGTCTGATCCGGCTCTAATCTGGATAGTTTCGCCATATGCACTTCTGCATTGATGGTCAGCTAGGCGTCAGACACGACGTGATCGTGTCATCGCATCGGAGTGCAGCAAGCGTGCTTCTAACAGCTCTCCATTGCACGATACTGCCCAAAGCCAAGCCAAGCCAGCCGGCTGAATGTCCTCTATGGGACTAAAGAAGAGGCATCTTGTGTGAGGATCGGCTTGGGATGACTTACGGTGGCGGAAATTTGTCAGGTGTCGATGGTGGTGGGGTCGATGGCGGCGGCATGGCCGTGGCGTCTGAATCGTCTTCCTCGCGTCCGCGCTTCATCATGCGTTGCTCTGGAAGGAGTGTATGTCGTCGAGAGGATGAAGTTCTGCCGAGGATTGACGCGACTCTTCGAAGTGGAACGCGTCTGATGGATACGCGGAAGGACATGGGTAAGCGCTGCAATAAGCCTTCCGAACATCGAAGAGCTTAACCCATTGAAGTATAGTGCTGGCTCTCCTTGGCGTCGAATGCCTCCAAGGTAGAGATACGATAGGAATCGAAAGAGCAGTCGAACTCCCGGAACAGAGTACCCAGAGTTGGGTACAATTCTGTTTCGCTCCCGAGGCTCTCTAGCGGCAGACGGGTTCAAGCACGACCAGATTCCAGCTCGTTGGAATTAATCTCTTCTGTAAATTCCAGTACCCCATGCCACGCGCAACAACGCGAGACCGACTGCCATGCCTATACTATCCTTGATGACATTCAGCTTCGAGCCAACGACCTCCTTCCAGCCAATTGGCACTTCCACTATGGGTATATCTGCGCTTTCCGCCAGCATCAGCATTTCCACATCGAAGATCCAGCCTTCCGAGTGCATATATGGAATGATATAAGGCAGAGCCGGCCGCGAGAAAAGTTTGAAGCCACACTGCGTGTCCTTGATCTGAGCCACTTTGGGCGTTGTAAGGAGCCAGATTCCGAGATGAAAAGCGCGCATGAGGAGATTGCGGAGAGCGGATCGCTGAATAAGTCAGTAGGTGGAACAAGAGGAGTCGCCGAACGACTCACCTTTACAACAGCATCAGTGCCAACCATATGTGCTCGAGACCCAACACCCACAGCTCTTCCATTCTTGTCTTTTGCCTTCTCGCATTCCAACACGAGCTTGCCCAAATCTGTAAATCTGCTTGCTCCATCTGCGTCTGCAAAGACAATATATGTCCCTCTCGCGTGTCTCATTCCGTGTGTGACCGCTCCACCTTTTCCTCTGTTCTGTTCCAGACTCACGACTCGAATGGTGCCAGGCGCAATAGTCGTCGGCTTAGCCCCACCATTTCCTATCCATGGCCCCTTGTATGTTGGCGGAGGCTTGCTGAGCTGGTGTGTCCTCGCAAAGTTCAAAGCGACATTGACAGTCTTATCCGTACTTCCATCGCTGACCAGAATAATCTCCCACCCTCTCCGCGGATCTGCTTGCTGTCCACTGGCCTGCAGCTTCCCATTGCTGCTACTCCTGCTCGGTGTCCCATGGTGTCCGTATTGCTCTTCCAAGTATTCCACTGCCTCTTCCAGCATCCCACTCAATCGGTGCATTTCGTTGTATGCGGGGATCACAAGCGTCATGAAGCATTCGGCGTCGGTGATCTGGTGGGATTCTTCGCGGGGTATGAGGCCTTTCTGCGACATTTCCTTGACTGCAACATGATTGTCGTACCAGCAGGGCAGTGGCTGTGGAGGAGAGATTTGTCCATCGGCTGTGACAGTTATGTATTGCTTTTCGGCCTTGGTCGGCGGGCGAGGAGAGGGAGCAAAGATCCAAACTAGTGAGTAGAGCTAGACAAGTGTCAGTCTGACTGCGAGTGTGTATGTTCAGTTGATGTACCCATAGAACGAATCCCGATATCATAGTCGCCCCAATCGCAATCCACCACACCACTTGCGACTGCTCTGCAATCACCTCCATCCCATCCCACACTTCCTCTGGTATCGAATCGGCGGAATCCATGGTTGCTGTGCTCGAAGGCGTGCAGTCGTTTTATATTGGCGCTTTGGTGTACAAATTAGGACTCTCCATCATCTTCAAGCGACGTCAGAGAGTAGTATCTCCTGAAGATGCCTGTGGCCAGCGGCTTGGGTTAATGCCGGAAGAATTGTTGGTGAGTTGGGACAGCTTGCCTCTGAGCTTCAAACATTGACCGGGATCAGCACCCCGGCCAAGACGCGACCACCTTCCTTAGTTTCACTTCACTTTCGTCTCTTCACTTGAGGACTTCTTTTGAAATGATCGACCTTCTTACGCGCTCGTGAGTGAAGCCCAGTCTCAGTTTGTGAGGTTTCTGGCGCATGACGCGTGGCTGAAGAATGACCACGCGGCGTTGACACGTGCAGCAACTCAATGTGTCTCGTGAGAGTCGCAACAACTGCACCTCGCCAATTCTATCACCAAACCCTACATCATCAAGCCCTACATACATCACCGAGCCCTACGTGACTCAGAGCCACGATTTCGTATTTGGAAACCCAAGCTCTCCCAGGCTTTGCGCTTCTGCATGGACGACGACGGCAATCCTTGACAAGCCCCATGCAATGTCCTGATCAGACACGGTCGGTGAGCATGGCCAAATCAGCTTACCTGCAGCACAGTCTACCTCTGGGTTCATGCCAACTACCGCCCAAGACAGTCTACTTCCGCCCGGCGAATTCGAGTGTTTGCTCGATCATAGTACCTCTCTCCGCGTGGTACAGTGTCGCCTAGCACTCTGTCTCGAGAAGCGAGAAAGATATGGGATCAAGGCCGCGATGAGAGATCACAACGTGTGTATCTTTCCGACTTTCCGTCTTGCTGTCCGCAAGTGGCCGCCATCGATCTTCTCAAAGCTGCTCGTAACTTTACTGTGAAGAAACCTTGGATATAAGATACCAGTCCTTTAGTCAGGAAAGAATGACTGTACAGCAGCGGCACATTATTACAAGTATGACTGCAAGAGACTTTCACAATACCGTTTCTCGGACACGGCGAACGCCTGGAAGCATGCCTTTCACCTCAGTTGTCGATCGCCACAGCCCATTCGCCCAATTTTGATTAAGACTGTGCCGCAGGGCTCTGTTTGAACCACAAGCCGCGAACATTAGGACTTTTGCTGTCGCCAACGGATTGGAATCGAACCCAACGAAATGCTCACTTCGGTCTTCTCGAGCCCATCGGCCGCAATCTTGGCGGGAACAGTCTTCTTACTCCCCATTCAAACCATCGCCGCACATCCATTCTCCGCGCACGAGATGGGCACATGCCTTACAAACGATGAAGCACAGCATATCGCTTCACAATTCGTCCAACTTTTCAACACAAACGCGACTGGTCAATCTCCATCCGGCACAGACATCCCCATGACTCTACTCACACCAGACTACATCGACATTGATGGAGACGCGATCTTATGCCGTGGTGGCAGAGAACAATGTCATATCATTGGCTCCGACACTCCACTGTTCAACAGCAGGGACGATGTTCTGGAAGCGTACAAAGGTATCTCGACTGGAGAGGCCAACGACATCTACAAGGAGTACGAGGCACGTGTCGTACATGCGTTTGCCAGTTGCGATGAGATCGCTGTGAGGTATGTAGGTATCGCAAAAGCCAATAATGGCAACTCCGGAGTGTAAGTCTCTTTCCTCCCTGTTTCCGCGGCCTTTCAACGATGGCCGTCTCTTTCTGAAGACCAATAAAAGTCTATCGCTAACCAGTCACCAGGACTGTACCTGACGGCACTCCTATCAAGTGGCTGGGAACGAGCTTGCTGAAAGTGGAATTGCAGATGAGGATGGTCGAGCGTGGGGAAAGTAGTGAGGATAGGCTAACACAATTCTCCAGCCTGGGACTCACAGATCTGGATTACCTGCTGAATCCTCCGAAGTGATCCCGAATTTGCCATCGGAAGCTTGCTCGACTGCTGTAGCAGACAAAAGTTTTGACCTTCCAAATCGGTATTTGAGTGCGTGGAAGATATCTTCGTCATGGCGTCGTAGTTGCAGGGAGCTCATTCTGGCTGTTCTGTGGTACTTCGACGTGTGTGCGCTGTCTGGTCCGGATCCTGAACATGTCATGCCTTAGTCACAGTCTCAAATTGCTGCACCTCATTGTCCTTTTCGCCCACATGTGACACATATGCTGAATTTCTTCCTTCCGCCTCAATCGCCTTAGCATACTCCTTTTGCTCTTCTTCCGTAGCGCCAAAATAGTGCACCGCAACACTATCCCCAAACTCGGCATTGATATCTTCCAATGATCGATTCTTCGTTTCTGCACCAACGCCAATCAGCATGCTCACTTTCACGCAAAACACCTCACTTCATCAAACAGAGACTGAGTAAACTTACCAGGAAAGAAGAAATAAATCACACCCACATAAACCGCCGTCGGGCACAACAACACCAAAAAGAACTTCCAGCCGATCTTCTCCAAAGCAATCGGCCCCGCCACAACAATGATAATCTGCGCCGCAAATTGGTTCGCCATCCCCCAAGCCGTTCCCTGACTCCTCACATCCGTCTGGAAAATCTCTGCCATGTATAAATACTGCGTCGCATCAAAACAACTACTCCAAAAGATAATAAACAAAAAGATAAAGAAAATCGCAGCACGTTGGCCAGCGACGTTGGAAGTGCCGGTATAGAGAGCTTGAAGGATTGTTTCGAGGAGGAGGGAAATTGTTAGGCCGACGGCGCCTACGAGCATGAATTTTCGCCGGCCCCAGCGGTCGACGTAGAGGGCTGTTAAGATGTTTCCAGGGAAGGAGGCGGTTACCCAGAGGGCGAGGAGGAGGAGGGGCATGTAGCCGGAGAGACCGAGGTCGGTGAAGATTATTACGGCGTAGTTGGCTATGATGAGGACGCCTGGAGAGAGTGGTCAGAAGGGGTCATGCATGGTGAATCTAGGGTGAGCTGTACCTGTGAACATATTAAACCACATCATTGCTGCGCAGATCAAGGCTCTCTTCCGGTTGGAAGCTGTCTTAAAGAGCTCGAATTGACTGATCTTGGCTTTCAAGGCGCGATCTTGTTCGAGTTGCTTCCTCATTTGGTAGAATTCTTTCGCGGCTTCTTCTTGGTGGGTATCACCAGCTCGGGTGTGCAGCCTCTTCAGGACAGTCTCAGCTTCTTCAAATCGTCCTTTCTGCATCAGCCATCGAGGGCTATATGGCAGCCAGAATGAGCCTGCAAGTAGTAGTAGCGCAGGAACTGCCTGGAATGCGAGGGGGAACCGCCATGGAAAAGTACTCTCAGAACCTGATGTAGAGATGAAGTAGACCCCAAAGCCGATCCAGGAGGATAAGCTGTAGCCCATGGCGAACATAATACCGTGCATCGAGACCATGAAACCTCTTGTTTCGGGCGTCGACACTTCGGCTTGGTACATTGGTATACAAGTAACGAGTATTCCAATTCCGAAGCCTGCGAAAAGACGCGCGAAGATGAACATGCCAACGTTGACGGATCCTGCGCATAGTGCTGCTCCTATGCTCAGAATAGCGGCTCCGAGCTGGATCGTATGTTTACGAGATAGTGCGTCCGCAGACCTATTGGCAGTACTTGTAAGCAACGCCATTTTTCGTTTTCACTTTGCCTGGAAATCTCACCAGCTGTTGAAGATCGCACCCAGACATGCCCCTGCACTGCTCACGCCATTAAAGGCACCGAATAAATTCGCAGTCCTATCATAGCCTGGCTCGCCTTGTTGCGCAAGATTGAGAGATCTGAAGAAGGATGGTTGGCCGATCGTACTGCCGAGAATAGCGAGTCCATATGAGCAAGCTGTGGAGCCAAGTGCCACATAGATGACCACAGCCAGATTGAATGCATTGGGAATGTAGCGACCCATGATGACTGATAGCAAAAAGACCAAACGCCCAGCAACAAGCTAAGCAGATCTCGTCTTGAAGCAGCAATCTTTGACCATTTAATCTCTGGCTCGTTTTCATGAGTTCGTTCAAATCACCATGCTTCTCCGCTTTTCTGTGCAACCACTTATCCTCGGTATAGCCCTACCAGTTGCCTATGCTAGTGGATGTGAGCGGGAGAGAGGTCGCAAAATCGGCACAGGGCTTCTCCGCATGTCTCATGATCTCGGGGTTCCGTGTTGGCTTTGTAGCCGGATGCTAGGCCACTCAACCAGCATAGCTCAGACCCTGCTTGCAGATGTGCTGCTCCAGCGGCGCACACTGCGGTTCTTCAAGCGCCACAGTCTTGGCTTGAGTTGTTGTGACTCGTGCAGAACCTGTAGCCTTCTCAAAAGATGGAAGTGCGGACTCTATGCTGTTAGCAACTGGGCGTGTACGTATATCTCGAGTCGCATTCTCAGCGCAGAAACTCGTGTTAGTTGAATACATACACATATCTATAAAAGTAAGGAAATTTATTGATGTCGTATGAAGTCGACCTGCCGACTTCTCTTGTGCTCGCTTGTAGCCCAGATGTCTCTTTCTTTGTAGCGAAGGAGGGAAGTTCTCGTCATCTTCATAAGTTTCGTACAAAGTTTTAGCGCTCGAAGTGCTGTGATTGTGGCATCCACCGGAATAGCTCATGGCTACACCGCTGAATGGTGTGCTGGCAAGACTCTGATACAGCTGCAATGGCTCGGGACTCACGCCCATGTACGCGTGGAAGATGCACGCGGTGTTCGGCCGCTGGACAAGACTCGCCTGGTGTACTCGCCGCACTTGTTAGTGGAAGTTCCTGGTCCCGCAGACAGGCCAGGTCCACAATCTCAAAGTTGTCACACAATACCATCTGGTGCCAGCTTTGCAATGTTCTGGATGTTCCCGGTCTGGCGCTCAAGCTCCGCCTTCCAAATGCTTCGACATGACTTCCTCCGTGGTTCGTACCAATTCTTCAAACACCTGTCTGACATATTTTTCCTCTGCTAGAGGGTTCGCCGACACAATTCGAATCGCATAGACTCCACCAACCATCGTCGAAGTCAAGAACCATTCTTTCCTCGCATCGATCAACTCGAATACTTCCTTCGTCACATCATTCGCAGCTCTCAACGTCGGGTCATCCTCGTCCGCTTTAGAGCCCACTGCAATCTTCGTGTCCACTTGATCCTGTTCTGGTCGGGGATCTGCTCCGTTCGCTGACTGCGAAAGTTTAAGATTTTGCCACATTTGAGGATTGATGGTAACCACTGTCAATGCGAAAGTCGGTGGAGCAAGAATGCTGAAGAGATCAGGCCTCGAACGCACTAGATCCGCGAACAGGTTTCCGAGGTTGATGTGATGTCTGATGTGTTCTTGAAGACCTTTGACGCCCCATGTCCGGAGCACGAACCAGATCTTGAGAGAGCGGAAGCGACGACCCAGAGGGATCTGCCAATCACGATAATCGGTCACAAGGCCGCTTTCGGTGTACTCATTCTTCAAGTACGAGGGCGTAATGCTGAGGGCGTCGGTAAGGTCTCTACGTTTCTGGACGTAGAGACATGATGCGTCGAAGTTTGTCAGAAGCCATTTGTGCATGTTGAAGTTGAAGGAATCGACCATTGACATCTGTTTGGAAAGATGTTGGTACTCTGGCAGCACCAAAGCTGCTCCTGCGTAGGCAGCATCGCAGTGAATCCAGATATCAGGATAGTCGCGAGCCACTTCAGCAATCGATTCGAAGTCGTCGACAGCGCAAACACCTGTTGCACCAATCGATACAGTCAGGTAATATGGACGGAGGCCCTTCGCTTGGAGCTCTTCAATCTTCTTGCGCACATCTTGACCTTTCAGGGCATATGCCTCTCCGTGCCGTGTTTTGATGCTTCGGAAACGCGTTCCGGCAATTGTCGCTGCTTTTTGAGAGGAAGAGTGAGCTTGATCAGAAGCCAGCGCAACGAGTTTGCCTCGCAGCTCGCATGAACGATCCTCGATCTCTTCTGCGTCTATGAGACCTTCCCTTTCGATTTGTCTCCGAACCCATCGCTCTCTTGCAGCGACCATGACAGTAACGATCGCTTCCGAAGCAGAACCTTGGATTACACCACCACCTTGACCTTTCGAAAGGAACTCTTGTGGAAGTGCAATGATTTTGGCCATCCAGTCTAACACCACAGTTTCTAATTCCGTGATTGCAGGTGAGCAGATCCAGTTGAAAGCTGGTGCGGTCAGAGCAGCACTCCACATCTCACCCAGCATTCCCGGGTATGTCGAGCTAGCCGAGAAATAGGCCATGAATTTGGGATGCTGCCAATGCGTGATGCCTGGCATAATAGTTCGTTCGATGTCTTGTTGGATGTCGGTCCATTGCTCGCCGACTTCGGGGGCTGTCTCTGGTAGCAACTTTGGAAGATAACCTGGTTGAATCGAAGGTAGTACAGGTCTCTCCGCGATGTTGGAATAGTATCGCTCAATCTCGTTGAGTGAAGATGTTGCCGCTTCCAGAAACTGCTTGCCTGTCATGCCCAATGGCGGAACTGTACGATTATCGAGTTTGCTTTGGCCATTGGCGCCGGCAGCGGCGTTTGTCCCGGATGCGTTCGTCATTGTTGGTTACAGGCACAAGGATTATCACGTTGTTGTGGTGAAAAGTGTATGTTGTGAGCGCCGACAACTGTCAAGAGGTGGGCTTCGAATGTGTCGACATTGAGATTTCGCTCGGAAACGTGGAACAATTCCGCTTCCGGTTCTCGCGCCACAACCCTGTTGTGCCTGCGTCTCGCCCTACCAACGACAAGCAGACGGCTTGGCTTGCGAATGATGTCGGCCGACGCGTACGCTGGAGCAGACGAAAGCCGTTCATAGACGCGAAAAAGCGTCTCCGCCAGTGATGGAATCGCGTCAAGCCTGATGTGCGAGATGACGTCTCCAGGCGTGTTGTGTCGCTGTACACATGTAGTGAGGCGACCTCAGGCGATATGACAGATCACCGTAGAAGTGATAACTGCGGCCTTCTCCTCACTTTATGTGGCCTCTAGGCTTTGCCATGCCGCATCTGGTGGCTACACTTCAGAATCCAAGTAAAGGCCATGCACACAGCAGGCAACAAGACCATGATTGCGGATGCGCCCCGATCAGAGACCGCATCGCCTGTGTCAAAACTCCAGAGAGCAATGCTGCAGATCGTCATGAATTCTCATGATGCGCTTTCATCTTCGTACGAGGTCGCCTCTGCGAAGGGTACCGTGGAAACCATCGCGAGGCCAGATACCAGCCAAAAGCCTCTGTCGACCTTTGGAAGTTGTGGATAGTGGGTTTGGCCGGTCATCGTCATCGTCATCCGCTTCCTCGCTCAGCATTCTTCTCAGTCGCTTGCGCTTCTTCATGGCCGCGACATCGTCACCTGGATGAGGGCGCTTTCTGCCTCTGTCTATCGCAGAAGTCTGGATCACATCTGGTTCCACAGACCCAGAAGCACTCCTCTCGGCCGCGAAACGGTGATCGACAACCTGCCAAGGCAATGCACCATCTCGAAGGCGATGATGCGGTGCTCTGAGAGAGCTCCGCACGAAAGGCTCTCGTAAGTTCTTCTCTTGAAAAGTTGCTTCCGACTCGATTCCGCGCAAGCTGGAGATTGCTGTTTCGATCAGGTTGCGGTTGATTTCCTGCTGCGTGAGAGTGATGCCAGATGCTTCCGGCGCGTCAACGAAGCCTTCGAGGGGATCGTCGCCAGCGGCATGTATGCTTGCGATCCACTGGACCAGATTTGAGTTCGCGATATCCATATGTGGCTCGCGGTGACGCTCAGTCGCGTGGTCATTGCAGAATCGTGGTTAAATGTTGCCAGGATTACGCGCAGCGCGTTGCGCGAACTCGGTCCGAGACTGTCTGACTTCGAAACCGCACTAATCGTCTGTTGGGGAGATTTCTGATCCTGAGCTGGTCACGAGTTGTGACTGTGCGTGAAATGTGGTTGTTGATATGAAGGCAAGTCTTTTGCGGAGAGCTGTGTTCTGCACAGACTTGATAGGCACCGAGAAGTTGCGCGCTTCGTCTTTGGCTTTCTGTAGACTCCTGTACCTGTTCCCTGCAGGTGGTGAAGAGCTACATTTATTTGCCGGGGTGTTGGTGTTGCTCGGTTCGGCGCCGCGTGCTTGCCGCGTGAAGAAGCAGGTGCCAAGCCTTTGTCACGTCGCTAGCGCGTTTGCCTTCAACTCTAACTCCTCCATCTGCCAACAACAAGAAGATTTCATACTTCCTAATTAACAGATGATGACAATGAGAACTAAGACAGCTGTTGCGACGCCATTACGCCTTTTCGCTAGAATGAGGAGTTGAGGAGTCCTCACAAAGTCGGGAACAGAGCAACACTTCGCATGTGGTTTCACTGAAGACAATCGCATAATAGACAGATGCTAATAGCACACTGTTAGCCGCATCTAATCTCATAAGACAAGAAAGAAGAAGATGTGGTTCCTGGCAATTGTGCTGAGCCCCATAGCATATGAGCAAACGACACCTGATATGCTTGAGCGATAGATGTCCAACCGCGGCCTGCAGCTCGATCCTAGACAGCGGACCATGTTACACTTTGCGAAGAGACACATGCTGGGCTCCATCTTCTTTCGGTGTTCATAGAGGTTCTGAGTTGTCACAAGGACAGACCTCAGAGGGGCCCATGGAATATTCTCAGAGACTTTGAGATTTGGAGCTGTCTCGAGGAAAAAGAGCGTCGACTGAAGTCTGCAGATTCAAACTGAACATCATTGAGAAGCCAAATTGAGCGGAGAAAGACTGTCGTCGAGCGATGCTCCAAACATTTATGAGCGCATTTTCGGATGATGTTGACCTAGGTCAGGATCAAGAATCGTAGATCGGAGGGGATGCCAGAAGGGAACTGTTGTTCTTTCCGCATAACGCACCGTATGGGCAAGTCGCGGTTCCGCCAGGCGCAAGGCGCATCTGCTGCAAAGTTTATCTTTAGTCTCGGCCTCGAAAATCTTTGCACGGTTATGCACGCTGTCCGTGGCCTGTCAAAGGTTACTGCCATCTTGCCCGGTCTCCGCAGATAAGATCCGTCGTTGACACGTGGGATCCGGGTTCTCGACGATTCAGCAGCTCGAGTCCCCGCCGCAGGCTATTGACGACAAATTCATATTCATTCACCATCGCTGCTGATGTGTCAGAGGCTGCAAATTCACCTCAGTGCGGTGAACGTGTCGCCACATGTGGGCTGAGGGCGTCGGCATGGGTCACCCAATCTCTCATCGGTCTTGTGATGTCGCTGGAACGATGCAACCTTCCCCTTTATTTAGCAAGCACGCCCGCCAAGCCCCCGCTTCATTGGTCCATCGGCACTAGCACAGAAGGCGAGACCCTGGAGCTCGAATACCTGGGGAGGAACTTACGTGTTCAAGAGAAAGTTATTTCACCGTCTCCCTCGTCACAAACACCGCCAGTACTACCGCCCAGACGTCGCCATTGGATCTTGTACTCCATCGCAAGGTCGCTATCCTTCGCTCGAACCGACACGTCACACCGAAAGGCGCATAGATCCCCGCAGAGCAGCTGGTTCCTGCGACTAACCCCAGAGCCGAATCATCGACCACCACAGACGACATGGGTCTCAAAGGTACGTGCAGTGCGGCGGAGACGACTCGAGAAGTACTGTCTAACAGGAATGCAGCATTGATCCTCGTCGGAGGCTTTGGTACGCGTCTGCGACCATTGACCCTCACCCTCCCGAAGCCCCTTGTCGAATTCGGCAACCGCCCTATGATTCTCCACCAGATCGAGGCTCTCGCGGCAGCCGGCGTCACCGATATCGTGCTTGCAGTAAACTACCGACCTGAGATGATGACGGCAGCGCTGAAGAAGTACGAGGAACAATACGGTGTCAAGATTGAATACTCGGTGGAGACTGAGCCTTTGGGCACGGCGGGTCCGCTCAAGCTCGCTGAGCGCATTCTCGGAAAGGGCGATGAACCATTTTTCGTTCTCAACTCCGATGTCATTTGCGAGTACCCATTCGAAGAGCTTGCCCAGGCACACAAGGCACATGGTGGGGAGGGTACCATTATTGTGACCAAGGTGGAGGAGCCATCGAAATACGGTGTGGTTGTCCACAAGCCCGATCACCCTACACGCATCGATCGCTTCGTAGAGAAGCCGGTCGAGTTCGTCGGCAACCGAATCAACGCCGGTCTCTACATCCTCAACCCGTCGGTCTTGAAGCGCATTGAACTGCGACCCACATCTATCGAGCAGGAGACGTTCCCAGAAATGGTCAAGGAGGGGCAATTGCACTCTTTCGACCTGGAAGGCTTCTGGATGGACGTGGGTCAGCCCAAGGACTTCCTCTCCGGCACTTGCCTCTACCTGTCTTCCCTCACCAAGAAAGGTAGCAAGCTCCTCACGTCGCCGTCGGAGCCATTCGTCCACAGCGGAAATGTCATGATCGACCCCTCCGCCAAGATTGGCAACAACTGCAAGATCGGACCAAACGTGGTCATTGGACCAAATGTGGTGATTGGCGACGGTGTGCGGATACAACGCTCAGTGCTGCTGGCTGGTAGCAAGGTCAAGGAGCATGCGTGGATCAAGAGCACTATCGTGGGCTGGAACAGCACCATCGGCAGATGGGCGCGCATGGAGAACGTCTCGGTGCTTGGCGACGATGTGTCGATTGGCGACGAGATCTACTGCAATGGCGCTTCGGTGCTCCCACACAAGAGCATCAAGGCGAACGTCGAGAGTACGTACCCATGGACATCACGTCACCCCCTTGCCGAGCGACCGCTAACATACATGTGCAGCTCCCGCGATTATCATGTAAGGTCCATGGACTTGCGTCCCTTTTCTACGACTTTTGGTCATGCCGCTTTGGCGAAGCGCCGGCTCTTCGCTCTGATATATCCCATCACGGAAAATGCATTGGTCCAGGCTAGAGGAGGCATATACATGGCGAGGATACAGAGGCGTTTGCGGCGTAGTCGGCGCCCCCGGACGCCACGCTCGGTGGCTCGATGTGTGACATTGGCACATTGCAGCCCGATGTGCCTACCCGTCCCTTGTATTGGAGGGGTGGCGAGTCGTCCAATGGCGATGGATGAAAATGCGAGCATGATAAATGCATACTTAATTTATTACGCATGTCTGCGATGCCTCACTGGGTTGTGTCTATTTCCCCATGGCTCTCCACGCCATCCGTCACGGATGGGGCGCTGCCAATAGTCGGGGCGATTGTAGGGGCTTGTCAGCCTCGTCTTGCCTGGTCTCGTGTTTCTTGACCGCGGTACGTGAGCAGTGTGCAGCATGTGACAAGGCCTCTCAACAGCCCTCACGATGCGGTGGGAGACAGGATCTGGTGGGCGTGGCTGTGTGGTGTGGTGGTTGTTGCGAAGCATCGCGGCAGCGCCGTTCCACGGTCAGATGCTTCAGAAGTGCCCCTCACACTTCTGCCTCGCAGGGGTCCGGCCCCTCGGCCCCGTCGTTCCACGCGCGCGCATTGGTCCGAGTCTTCTGCTCTTTTGAGTGATGAGACAGCAGGGGCGGAAGCGAGCAGGCGGGCACATCATCTCACGGCCAAATGCGTCGCCGTACAGCACAAGCGTGCAACATTGTTCGTTCTGGTTCGCTCGCTCGGGCCTGTCCTGTCCTGTCCTGTGCGGTCGTCTCGGTGCATGGCATGGCATGGCATGCAGCAACACGGGATGAAGACGCGAAGCACGCGAAGGATGGCGGCCGCTGGCTGCCGTCCTGCGTCACGTGCAGCAGCGTTGCAGACTTGCAGGCAGAATCGTCGCCGTCCCGTCCGGTGTGCAGCGGCGCGGACGGCCCATGCGCGCATCGGAGATCGCCCGGTCTGCAGCCAGGTCGAGCGCGGACGGGACCAGCCCAGGTGCGCACTCTGCAGTGTGCAGTGTTCAGCAGCGGCCAGGAGTGCCCGCACGCTCACCCTCCCGACGTCCCCCAGCGCGTGGGTGGCACGTTTGCCTGCGAACGTCGACTCCCGCTGGGCTGCCGGGCCGCGGCTCGCGTCTAGGCGAGCGGGCCTACGAGCGAAGTGGTCCTCGCAGCCTCGCAGACCCGCTCGCGCATCCTTGGGACGGGCAAAGGAGCGAACGCTCGAGCATAGAGTTCGCCATGTTTGGATGGTCAAGACCGCGCGTGCGAAGCTAATCTGCTTTGAGAGCCTGCTTGCACATCTTGTGCGTCAACGTTCGACACTAACGCGCATAGGGTTCATGGCTTGTCAACTGCCCACACGCTGGTTGGTCCGTCGACCGCGACTTCGGCATCCTGCCTCTGCGCCCTCTTTTTGCCAAGGATCCCAGCACCTGCAGGCGGAGCGCAAGGTGCTGCTCAGCCAATATAATGTCGCAGGGCCCGGCCACCACGCGAGCTGCACCACGAACCCCTCTGTTTCTCTCACCATCCAGCTCTTCTCTCACGTCGACGGTGGACTGCCGGACACCATGAAGGATACCTGAAGTACAAACCCCGGCTCACCTCCCCTTGGAACTTCTTCTGGAGGCCCGGACGCAAGATACCTCCAGGCCTACCCGCAACATGGACAAGACATTGTGTTTATGCTTCCCGTGTATCATCAGCTACCTGGGAGGCTACATTTATCCTACAAGAGAGAACCAATTCTACCCGGCCCTCCAGCACAAAGGATTTACCTTGACCGAGCAGAGACTCATCGCCGAGGAGTGGTATTGGGTGGCATTCGAGCGAGAGACTGCTGTCAGAGATTATTTGCGAGGCTATGTGACCTTTCGGGATGGATGTTGGTGGAGGCCTCCACCTCGGCCGCGCGCGAACTCAATGGCCTCGACTCCTTCGTCTGCTTCAGTTGCCGGATCAATCACTTGAGAGGTCATCCCATATGGTGGCGGATGATATGACCACCAAATCTTCCTTGGGATTTTGAGCATGCACAAGCCGATCTATCCATGGACCCCCAATACGATTGAACTATGCCAACGGAATCGACTCTCCACTTTAAGGGATCTCACAGCGGCTCGAGTTTGCCATTTGCGAGATTCGCCACAGAGCGTACATTTCCAGGCGACCATCAAGGCCTCCATCCGTCATATGGCATCACTTTTCCGCACCAATTTGCCAGCTTTCGTGGACACGTTTGCGCTTTGGAAACCTGCTTCGCCAAGCTAAGGAATAGTCTAGTCCAAGCGAAGTTTCACGTATCAACCTTCCTGCCGCGGTGGACCTACTTGCACGCGTTCTTGTCAAATTCACAGATGAAGCACGGGATCCTCGGGCGGAACACTGGGGGGCGGAGCGATCAAGAAGTTTCCAAGGATGGATAGCTGCCGCGTTTTCTAGCGAAGGAATCTCAACTCCCGTTAAGCGATATGCACGTTGACGAGGCCTCGTTTGGCAACGCTTACGGCAGAATGGCGGGGATCGAACTTCATGTGCATCGAATATTCACGATCTATGGAGATCCCCACAACATCTCTCCTCATACTGTATAATACAGACCTCCAGTTCGCCTGGGAATTATGGCTGGCTTTGCACGAGCGCTCGGTTGTCTTCCAAGCTCAAAAAGGAACTCGCTCCGACGTTCTGTCAGACTGTCACTGGGGCCTTTTTGTCGTCAGCACACACTTTCACCCCTGCTGCTCTACTGCAGCCTTGAGCTGCACGTCCATAAACTACGCTGCAGCTTGTAGTCATCATAGCACACCTCAAGTATTACTACATGTAGCGTAGCCCAAAAATGGCCGCAACGCCCTATCGCGAAACGCCTTTCGTCAAATCTACTACCCGCCACTAGAATCGGAGTTAGATCTGGCCCCATCACACAACCCTATCTCATCACATCTCATCGATGCCAAACGCTACTTTCCCACGATGCACTCTCCGCGCCTGGCGGCCTTGGCGTGATCGTTATTTCTTGGAGAGGCTTGCGTATGCCCTTCTTGGGCCTGCCATAGAATTACAAGGTGGCCTGTTCGTCTCTTCATGCCCAACCCACCGAAAACTTACTTCCTTATGATTAGCGAGTGATGAGACTCCAGACCGTATCCGCAAACATGTCACACAAAGAAACATATGCAACAACTAATCGCAAAGAGGCCATTTGTCGAGTCGATTCGATGACCTTTCCTGATGTCTGATAATGAACATACGCCTCCAACCTGCATACACAAAACAATTGACACCCAAAAACATTTTTTATACTTTACCCTTCCGCTTCGCTTCGCTCGGCCGACAAGCCCTAAGCAATCTGCATGCCTTATCGCGCAACGTACAAACGCCACCAAAAGACCGTTCCTCGCAAGTGATAGACATGTGAGGTACAAATCCAGTTTCTCGCGCCGTTTGGTGGCCGTTTGGTGGCCGTCAATCGTTCTGTGTATGTACATGTATTGCTGCCCAAATTGTGGCGCTTTCCTTTTCCTGTGGAGGTTCCTGCCTGAGACGCGGCAGGAAGGTTTTTGCCAAGAGTGTGGAGGAAGTCTGGGATTCTGGAGCTTCATGTCTTGACCCTTGATGGCTTTTTGTTGGTTGTTGGGCGTTTGGTGATCGGATGTGAAGGGCTTAAGCTGATTGTGTAGATCAAGTTTTCAGTTCAGCTTCAGATGATGTGGGGGAGTTAATCGTGAAGTGAAGGGTGGTGAATGGACGAGTGATCCGGCGAGCAAACAAGTTGTGCAGCGACCATATGTTCATCAGCCATGACGAGCAACGCGACACGGACAAAGGGACTGGACACTCACATGCGTGCTAGGGCGCATCGACTGCTCAGATGAAGCGACACGTCCTGCGCTCGGCACGTTTGGCATCCAAGCAGCTCGGTTCGAGTCAGAACATGCGAGCGATGGGCTCGAACGCGAAGGCGCCCATTCCACTGCCCGAGGACCGACTCATTGAGGAAGAGAGGGTGCCTGGCTACCGCGCTGAGCAATTCCTGCAGGTGCACCCGGGCGACGTGCTGAACGGAAAGTACGAGGTACTCACGAAGCTGGGGTATGGCCGCTATTCCACGGTCTGGCTCACAAAGGATCGTTCGCGGTAAGTATTCTGGAGGTGGAAGGGAGTGATAGTTCTGGAACCAGTCTGCGGCAGAGTTTCGCCAACGCGAGGTCACGCCAGGCAGTTGAGAGCCCTCAATGGGTTCGGAGATGGAGCAGGTCTTTTAGAGCATGAGCTGACGGAATTCCAGATGGTTCTGGCAGAAACCCGCATACGCTACTGTCAAGGTCCAAACTGCAGCGCTTGGTACAAAGGAGTACGAGACGCGGCAGACCGACGTCGAGCAGCGCCTGACCAGAAGCCCTGAGCACGAGGGCTATGGCTTCGTTCGACGCGCGACTCATCACTTCACCACTGAAGGCGATGCAGGCCAAAAGCATCTTTGTCAGGTCTTTGAGCCAATGAGGGAGCCCATAACCATCATGCAGTCTCGCTTCCCTGATGGCAGAATTCCTGGTCCGCTCCTGAAGGTGTACATCCGATTCGTTTTGCAAGGACTCGATTACCTGCACTCGGAATGCCAATTGGTGCATACTGGTCAGTGTTTGGTGTCTGTACTACAATTCGATCTTGCTGATATACATGTAGATCTAACACCATCGAACATCATGATGAGCCTCGAGGACAATTCCGTGATGCCCGAATTCGTCAAGGGTCTTGACCGAGAACCAAATGCACAAAAGGTAGTGGGCGACCGCACGATCTATCAATCGCAGTCAGATTTCGGTCCTCTCAAGAGCATCTACTCCTATCCTCAGATCCACGACTTTGGGCATGCTACACTCATGGAACCTGGTGTCGGATGTCGGCATCCAGCCCAGCCTGACCTTTACAGAGCTCCTGAAGTTATGCTTGGTATTGTATGGTCCTACAAAGTGGACATCTGGAACCTGGGCATCGTTGTAAGCATTGCGCAGAGTTCTGACTGTGTTCCATCATTGACTCGTTCGTAGATGTGGGAGTTGTTAGAAGGCACGAAACTTTTCGAACACACCAGAGATGCACACGGGAAGCACAGCACGCGATCACATCTCGCAAACATAATCGCATTTCTGGGTTCACCTCCTCCTAGCCTGTTGCAGGCGGAGCGGGCGTGCAGAGACACAACACTTCCTTACGGAGTCACAGACGATGACGGGGAGACGCACCATACCTTTGTCGGACTCTACCATGGGCCATTCTTTCTTGAGGACGGTGCGCATTCCTCGCATTCCCGCACAAACCAGCGTTCATATATGCTGACGTTTTTAACAGACTCGTTCGCATTTCCCGAATTGGTGCCGCCAAACCTGTCGTTCGAAGGGAGCATTACGGCGCTGGACGAAGAGGACAAGCTAGCCTTCATCGACTTTGTGAAGCAAATGTTGTGCTGGGACGCTGAGGACCGTAAGACCGCAAAGGAGCTGTTGATGCACCCTTGGCTGGCGAACAAGCCGGAGCAGTAACTTCCAGCGATATGAGCTGCTTGCCACGAGCGTGCCCCTGGCACAATCACATGCAACGAGGGCCATTTTACGCATTCACCAATTCTGTATGCGAAGAGACGATGCAGACGCATTCACCAACAGCGCCTTCAGCACAAAAGCTCGCGAGTTTGAACAAAATCTTTCACTTGGTCAACAACATAGACTCGAGCATTGGACAGTCTCCTCTGCCAGTCCACAGAAAGAAAGAAAGGATCATAACACTCAATCGAACGGACAACATCATGCAGGGTTTCCGCACATACGCTACCGCCGCCAAGATGGCAACCAAAGACCTCGGCCTCCGTTTGACGTGGTATCTAACAGGCACCATACGACCGGCTACTCAGGTCAGCATGACGCCCGAAGTCGCGGCCAAGGCTCTGGAAGAGGGCTTCACTATGGTGCCTATTCTCAACAAGGGGATTGAAGAGGGCAATATTACCTCTGCCAACATTCAGTTCGTATCCCACAACTCAATCCCTTTGCCGGGTGCAGGCTTATCTCCAAGATATCGTCAACATTCAACGCCCACATGCGACTCGATCGACTATCGAACGACTAACACTAAGAATAGAGGCGAACCCCACGCAACACGCAAGCGCGACGGTACCACCGATCCCGAGCACTACGAAATCCATTGAGGCAAAGGCGACCTCATGGGTTCCAACAGACTCGGTTCAGCGCATCTGTACATAGATGGTCGTCTCAAGTTCTCCAAGGAGCTGCTGGGCACGGTGTTGGTTGCTCTTCCAGGCACCAAAGCCACAGGAGACCAACTTGCCACCGGCGCCTGTTTCTCCCAGTACTGAGCAAGAGGGAGCCGACAGTAGCAAGAAAGAGTAAGTCCATTGGCCGGCAAAGGACCGATGAGGGCGAACGAGTAAGTGCGCAAGGAATTTCCAAATTTCCCTCTCCTTTGTTTTTCATTTGTTCAGGTTCACTATCCGAGGTGGCGAAAAGGGCGCTGTGGCATTTTCTTCGCAAACGATTGCACAGGCAGCCACAAGCAACGCAAGACTTAGATCTAGCTCTGGAAAAGGTTCAGCAGCACCTCATGGTCTCCAGGGATGATCAGGAGATTCTTGCTGCTCTTCCATAAATTGAACCGCCTCATGGAGTCGAGTCCGACAAAGCGTTCAGTGCTTTATTCCTCCACCCCATGCGAAGCTTCCGAATCATCAGACGGCAGACGATTGCGCCTGGCCTTGATTCGGAGACTATGGGTTACAATGAGCAATGGACGCTTACGAGGGTCACAAATTCTCAAGCAGGATCTTCCAAGTCCCCGCGAGCACTGACGAAAACCCAAGCAGGATCTCTAACCACCTCGCGAGCTTCCCAGCAGATTAGAGAATCTCAAGCAGCTCACAACAGAGACCTTGTTCTAAGCTCCCAGATGTCCCACTACTGCAACATATCAGAGTCACCGAACACCAGAGACAACACCTATCCGTCATCGATCTGCACCTGAACCATTTCTACAGAAGAGGCGAACCACATGCCGCACTTTTCTGTAAATGATCACTAAACTTTTCATGCATGCACTTTCTTATTATTGGAACTCAAAACAGTAGTGTCTACTAATCAACCCACATATTTCTCGGCAACCACCAGCAAAAAGCACGCGTAGTACTGAGGCTGAGTCCGTCGATCAAGACTTCTTCCAAATATGTCGATCAATTCTTAGCATTGAATGCAGATGCGGATCAAGAGCTCCGTGGCTGCGGGAACAGAAAAAGAAGCACGAGTGCCTGAAGCCGCACAAACTGGCAGAAGGAGATAGACGCAGAGAAAGAGGAGCACCATGAAAACAGGCAATGAAGGCTTTGGAATTCAATTGCATTGCATTTGCACTCACTCATCGACACGTAGAGCTAGGATCTAGATCAGTGAAAAGGAGCGCAAATGCGAGCTAGTTCCGATATTCTTGGGTTTGTTGTGAGCATAAATCATTAACAACATCTCCGCACCTATTCTCGTCAGAGAACAGTACCGTTCGTGTTTGTCATCGCAGTCGTAAGTAAGGACAGTAAAGCACTTTGTCGTGCAGCCGTAACCACTCCGTCGTCATTGCTCAACAATCTCTCATTGAACCCCCCTTTCGCTGCCATCAAACAGCGAGAAGGGCGGCCAGAATAGCAACACCAGCCATTGGAGTCGCCATTGCTCCAGCACCCCCAGTGGCTTGCAGTGGTGTGGAAGTCGTGTTCTGATCATCGTCATCGCCAGTCTGGCCTGGGGCTGGAGCTGGGGTGGTGGCAGAAGGAGCCACAGTGGTCAGGGACGTGGAAGTGGTAGTGCCACCTTGACCAGGCACTGGCACGGGTGCCACCACAGTGTCATCATCGGTATCATCGTCCCCGTCCTCAGTTCCGTCTGGGGAATCGTCGGTATCTGGCGCCCCTCCATCATCGTCCGTGTCCGGAGTTTCGGTGCCTGGGGTCTCCTGGTCGTCAATATCATCCCCATCATCAGTATCAGGAGTATTCGCAGAATCGTCCTGACGTTTGAAGGTCGCGGGCATCCCTGGGAATTGTTAGACACTGATCTGTACGCTCCAAGTAATGAGAACCTCCTGGGGCAATGAGAGTGGATGGGCCAGGATCATGTGTTGAACCGAAGATTGGAGAAGGGCTGTAGCAAAGCGACTCACATGGACTTCCCAATGCCGCCTCACGACGCTCAGTCATGAGCGACCTGTCGAGTGGCTCCGAGCTGACGAGGCCGGCAGCGGCAATGCTGAACGCAGCAATGAGCGCGAACTTGCTGTGCATCTTGAGCGAGTGTGGTAGTTGCTTGTTTGTTGTGTTCTGGTCTGTGTTGATTCGATGAATGGGGAGGGTTACGGCGACGGCGATGGGCTGCTCAAATACTCTTCCTCTGCTCTGGCGACTTCCTTCAGCCACAACAGGTTGCGCGGTCGACGACAACCATAATATGAACCACGAGAACGCATGAACCGGGTAGAGCAAGCGGTTCACAGTTTGCCATGCTTGTGATTGAGTCAGTGGCTGAGGCCATCACTTGCTAGCAACGCGCGGAAGTCAAAGCCACAGCCAAAGTGCACTGTGGTGCATCATTCAAGCCGCTTCAAGGAAGTCAATCGTACGCAAGCAGCGAAAGAAGTGGGACCTTGACAGGTTTGGTCGACAATACAGAGAGTTGTGGCGTTGTCCAAGAAGCTCGTCCTATCTCGGCAAAGTGACAGCAGCCACGCCTTCGTGCCAAGTCCGCGGGTACTCGTGTCTTGACTGCACGTAACGCTCCTGGCTATGCCTGATTCTTTCCGCTTTCTGGATGTGTCACATGGTCGAATGCAGTCTAGCTTGTGACCGCAGTCTGCAGATCCAAGATGGCCACGAGGTGCGAGGCACAGTTTCAGGCCTGGTTGTCGAATCAAGTTGCTTCTGGACAACGGAAAGTCGGCTGCGGGAAATGCTTGTGTACGCTCGAGAACGAATGCATGTCGGGGGCAAGTGCACGTGTGTGGAGTGTTTGAGGGCTGCGGCGAACCTGAGGACGTGTCGTGTCGTCTGTCGTGGACGATCAGCGGTTATCTTTGGCAACGACTGCAGGTCGACTCCGCTGTCAAAAGTGGACCATGACAAGATTACTTGCCACAGCGTGGCAGTGCCGTTCGATCGGGTGCAGAGATGTGCCGGCGACATGCTCGCTGCCCGCGTGTGAGAGCCATGCCAAATGCCCGATGCCATTGCTGTTGAGTGGTGGTGGAGGAGTGCGGGCGATGGTGGGAAGTGCAGGATGGAGAAGGAGGAGGAAGAGCAGGCAGAAGCGAGCGCTGCTTCCGCTCTCAGCAGCTTCGTCACTGCCACTGCCTGACCTTCCAACCACAGCAGCTCTGCGTTCCTCGCCGTTCATGAAGCACGTGCACACGCACCCACCTCCCATTGAGAAGCGACCGTCACTCGAACCGGTGTCCGGCGAGCTGACATGAGAAGCAACATTTGATTCTCAGCCATCTATCCATGACAAACAATGCCAAGTTCACATGATTCATAATTCGTCCGCTGCATGAGAAACAAATCGCTCAGAACGCAAAGCAGGAAATTGCAAAAGTCATAACATTCTCTTGTAGTCCCCACTCACTGCCCAGCCATCTTCAACCCGCTCTCCTTCAAAATGCGAATGGTATCTTCGGGTGAGTATCCAAAGAACACAGGGCCATTGATGACAATAGCGGGATTCTCTGATTTCTCGAACGCCACACGTGCAGAAGTCGCATCCTTGGTCACCCGGGGTAAGGGCAGGTTGGGGGACTGCTGCTGCTGCTGTGCCGTTTTCGGGGCCACGAATGTGGTATCGGGTTCGGCAATAGCATTCGTGGTGTTGTTCATGTTCCCCATTGCGGCTCGAAGGGCGGCTCCGAAGTCCTTGGGACCTCCGCCACCTTGTCCGCCTCCAGCCATGGCGGTGTGATCAAACGGACATTTGCCTCCGCTTGACTTGGGCACGGAGCTCGCGTCTGGCTTCGCTGGCTGTGTCGCTGGAGGCACAGAGGCAAGTTGCGCAGCCTTGCTGGATACATCTTCTGCACTCTGCGCTTCTGTGTATTTGGCCGGAACGTGAATGCCCCAAGGGCGACTAGGAGATTCCCCCACTCGGATTTCGCGAACAGGCCTTTCGAAGTGCGGTACGCGCTCTTCCTCTCCATCATCCAGCTCGTCCCCAATTTGTACTTCCGCGCTGACACTTTTTGCCCAATTGCGGATCTTTTCATCGCTGAGCGCCCTCTCACTCCCATCATCCTCTTGCTCGTCCTCAACGGCAATGTCTTCAGGGAGCAATTCTTTGTGCTTCTGCCCAAGGCCCTGGATCATCGAAACGAGATTACCGTATTTGGCGTCCAGTTGCCTGATCTGTTCTTCGTTGCTCTGGTATCGCATCACGCAGACTTCATGGCTTCGTGGCAGTTCGTGTTTGTGATTTTCGAAATAGGTGGCAACCTCTTCCGGAGAATGCTGGTCGAGAAAGCGTATGGGACAAACGCCAACTTCAGCATTTTCAATCTGTTTCTCGGTCGGTCCTTTGCTGGGCGCCACGAGGCTGGGGGCTTTCGCATGCTCTGGAGACTCGCTGTGATCGGACATTCCGCATATCTCGGCCTTGATCGGATCGAGCACGCTCGCCCTTCTGCTTCGCCGTTTCGAGAAGCTCTCTCTCCCGTTGACATGACTTGCATTACTTGCAGGTGTACTGCCTGTTCCTGTGCTTCCTCCACTACCATTCCTTTCGTATCTGCTCAGTACGCTCGCAGCATGTGAGCTCAGCTTCTTTTTGGCCATGCTGGCGAATGGACAGCCCAGTTGACTTGGCTTGCCCGGCACAGTGAAGTCCTGCTCCAGCGGCGATTCCGCGATACTCGGCATGAGAGAGCTCGAGCCCTCGGGATTATCTGCAGCAGGACCAGACCAGATCTTGACAGCCCCTTCGTCTATCACTTCAGGCACGGCGTGCCTGAGTCCGTTGGCTGCTATTATGGCTGTTCTAATTCTGTTCGCTGCCCTTTTCGATCGCTCGTCGCTGCTTCGGTCGAGTATTTCTGGCGTAGTCTTCGGCGGGAAGTTTTCGTCTTTTGCAGTAGCGGGTGAAGAGATGAGGCTCAGTGGTGGTGTGGTCGTAGCGTCGGTACGGTATAGCTTTGCGAGCTCGTTGTACTACACACAGAAGTGTTAGATGTAGTCACGCTAGCGTTTCGAGATGTAGCGATCCAGCAACCAGAGCGAATCAGAGTCAATTTGAAAACAGTCTGTCAACGCCGCCGAAATCGACGACTACAGATCTAGAGCTATGTTTGTTCATCACGAGGGAAGGTGACAGTGTGTATGGAGGGAGGAGCGCTGTGTTATCGTACCTGTTCTCTCGCCGTGGCCAGTTTCCTCTCCAAGGCAGAATGTCTCCCAAACAACTTCTGGTATTCATCTTGCAGAGCATCGAAGCCAGCCGCAAGCTGCTCGATCAGCTTGTCGACTTCAACGCTGCCCATGGCGGGGACTTTCGACGGCGAAGGTGTGCAGAGGTGTGGTGTGACGGAAGGGCGCGTGGACCGGGTTCCGATCGAGGTGTCGGGAAGTGTCGCGCATGTGCTGGCAGCCTGCGAACCGAGCGAGCTACCCTTGTCGACGTAGTCCAGGGAGCTGTGCGACGCGAGCGAACATCGAGCGGTATGCGGAGACTGTGGTGAATGGCTGTTGGCGCGAATGTTGATGAATAATGATGGGTGAAGGGCGAGTCGAGGAAGATCTGCGCAGCGTCATTGCTGAGGCGAAGTCGGCGTGGACGTTGAGGGTGAAAGAAGGATCCGGTCTTTTCTCCGCGTCACATGCTTCGCTGCCGATATCGAACCACGTGGACTTTGTCAACAGGACGTGCCGATGTGAGAACGCTTCATTCGACCAACAACGCGCACAGCACGAAGGCAGAAGGCGCGGTGCTGAAGACCACCGCCGGGTGTAGACTTCCACAGTTCCTGCGAAGTGAAGCAGGCAAATCGCCCTGCAGGATCTAATCTGATCCCCAGTGCCCCGGCCGTCGTCACGCCATCTGCTATCCTCAAATGTCACATCAAAGTTGCCAATTATCCCATTGTTACGACCGCTTGGATGCCAGATGTTGAGTGCACGTGATCTTCTCTTTTTGTGAAGTGAAGCGCTCGCTGATGAGATGAAATGAGCTGAAGAGGCTATGGAGGTGAGGCCGAGAGTGGTTCGAGAGTAACTGTAAACGTGCAGCTCACAGAGGACACAAGAGGTCTGTTCAGCGGCGGTACCAACCTGCTCCGACCACGCCGCGATTTTTCCCAGCGAGCTCCGTTGTGTCTCGACATGCTCACTGCTGGCATCTTACATCGTGGAGGTCTTGTAGTGCTGCGTTGTCGAGAGTGTGCGTCGCAGTCAACTGATAGTAGAAAGTAATGACCTTGTTCTTTCCTGCTAGAGCATTTCCCTCAGGCAATGGCGACCCGAATATAAGTCCGTCAATGATGGATCTACTTTCTGGTCAGTGATCCGCAACATTGTTGCCTTCTGTGCACTGGTCCACCCAGCCAGCTGCAGTGATTGATCTTGGATCTGTACAACGGCGTCGGCTGTTCTGACGACACAACCCACCAATTGACTCTCAGATGACTTCTGGCTGCGCGTCGGCAAGTAGCTGGCCATTCGTCAGCGTCGAATTGTGGTTCAGAAACGAGAAGAGGCACGACCATCAGGATGTAGTAGACATAGAGAATAGAGGAACAAGTGCAATGAGATGTGCTGGTCCGTGAAACTTTTGATCCATCCCTTTTATCTTGCAATCTGCATGCTAGCACCAGTTCTCTCTTGGTTTCGTGGGATCTGACTGCGTGCAATAATTCCCACTCTGATGTAAGACAGTCTCAACGCCTGGGTACATCAAACTCGGTGACATCTTTCGAGGCTTACGCCTGTCAATTCTTCATCCTCTGAACACCACGCGCCTGTCGATCCTTCTCGCGCAAGAACTGCACGATGCAGCACTCGCATTCGCATCCCGGAAGCATTCTCTCCTCGAGAACTTGAGGGGTGGCTGGCTTCGGTACGAGCTTTTCCTGCATCAAACGAACAACATCCGCGACTCCGTCTTCCACCCGGACACCCGCTGCCTCGAGACTCGGCAAGAGCTCATTCGAAATGTACTTGTAATCCCTCTTCCTGCTGTAGATCATGTAGAGCTTCCTGATCGCGCTGGCAGCCTCCCGTCCCATATCTCTGATTCTGTGCAAGATGGCAGCACCGTCCTTTTCTTGGTCGAAGACAGTGGCATAGAGCCGACTCTTGAGAAACATGTTGGAGAGGACATCAAACCTCAGCTGTTGATTGACATTGGCTAGTGTTGGGAATTCGGCTCGCTGCGCGGTATGTTGCGTTGACTCAGAGGAGTCCTGCAGCCGGCATTTATGAGCATGATGGAGCGGAGTGGGCATCGCTAGCGTTGAGGCGCAAGAAAGCGATGCGATGTGCGGGGCCACAGGGCCGCCAGGCCCTCAGGCGGCATTGATGGTTGATGTGTGGCCAACGGGAGAGCTTGTATTTGAAGCTTGTATTTGATGCTTGAGTCGGGCTTCTGATATTTCAACCGAGTACGAGAATGGGTCTCAAACTTGACTCTGCCATCACCGCCGTAGGTAATCTCACTACAGACGCGACATTGATATGGCGCTGTACTGCCTGCGACGCGGTAGATCTCGTCGCGAAGCTCGCGAGGGATGGTGCTCAAGTGGGCTCGGAGTTGAAGGCCCTTAGTGTTGTGCTTGGGCGCAGTGAGTGCCGCGCCGCCAGGCATGTCCATGTTGTGCTTGTTCCGTGATGTTGTTGTCGCGTGCGAGTATTTGGACAGATAGCTTGACGGTTGTCAGTGCGTCGGAACTGAAGGGTGTGCCAAGCCACTTATGTGAAGTGAAGGAAAGCGGATCTGCAGTTTCACTTCACAATTCCTAGAACCAATTTGCGATGTTACTGTACATCAAATACTTACGCAAACATCTAGAGACCATGAGGTCTCTCAATTTGCGGCAATGAGGCAAACGGCAGGGCTTTTCCTTTTCGATGCCTCAGAGCAGATGGCCAGAAACTGAGAATCTGCTTTGAGCTCCGCCTCTGTGATAGACAAATTCTACAGCACATTCCATTCAAGTGTTGGAAGAACATCCATCTGCCTTCTTTCCCCAGTCGAACACTCCAGAACTTTTCACTCTCATGATCGTTGAATTCGCGCAGCGCGGCAAAGAACAAGCAACCTTCAAAGGCTTCGATAACCGGCGACTCCCTGTCGACCTGGTCTAACGGTAGGGCTCGTAGCAGATCATTGGCAAAGTCCTCCAGGCAAAGTCCTGTTGGCAAAGTCCAGCTCCAGTTTCGCACTGCGAAATTGGCAACGCTTGCCGTATGTAATCTCTACGGGATGCTTGGTTCAATTCCGGCGGTCGACAATTCTTTTGCTTCAGCTCGTCCACTTCCAATTCGTTTTGAGGCACACTTTTGCTTTCACAGTGACAAGTCAATATCATGATCTCGTCTATATGATAGCGTCAGAAGGGTCCATTCTCGGCCGCTCTGGTCTAATGGTTAAGGCACTTAGAGGCGCATCCTGGGTTTTCTCCAGCGTATTTCCAATCTTTCTTTGATTGATTGGCAGCGTTCAGCGCAGCTTCGTTCTCTATGGGATGCTGGTTCGATTCCGGCGGGTGGCATTCATTCCTTTTGTCCAACACGATGGATCTCTATTTGAGCAGAGATCTTCGACTTTTGCTTTTTAAAACCCGTAGATGGTATGTAGCCCGCGTCTAATACGCCTTGGGTTTGCCTGTATGATTTCTCCCAAGTTGTACCCTTTCGGCTGCCCTGGTCTAATGGTTAAGGCACACGGATGGCGGTCTAGGGGCTTCAAGTCCAGTATCCGGTCCTTGTGGCTGTCAGCGCTCTGCGCATAAGCCTTTGTGAGATGCTTGGTTCGATTCCGGCGGGTGGCATTCCTTTTTGCTTTGGCTCTCTCTCGTCTCGACCGACGGGTCTTTTGCCAATTCGCGTGATCAAGCAAGCAGATGTTGTGTGCTCTGAGGATATTTATTCGCCAGCCTTCACGGGTCATCAGGGATACACAACACAGGTCTCTTTTCGCAACGGAGCATGGAAGCATATGTTATGAAGCGTGACTTAGCCCAGGGCGTTTTCAGCACTTGACTGCCCTCTGGCCCAGCTTTGATTTAGATAGCGCTGAAGAGATTTGTGTGAGGTGCGGATGTATCCCACAACAGATCTCCGCTCTGTAGCTCAACGAAGAGACACGACTGTGCCGCAGAATGCTGTGTGAGGCACGATGGCATGTACCGCTGCCAACGAAATTATGGTGAGAATCCAAATCTTGGTGGCGCTCTGGCATGAGACGCGCCCGTTCTTGCTAGTGGACTGACGCTGCAGCACAGAGCTGCTGCTCCGCGTTGTCGTTGAATCAGAAGTCGCCACCAGCGAAGTGCAAGGCCGGATACCTAGCCTGCAGTAGCATTCCAGGTTTCGATTCGATACAGAACGCGAAGCCGGCCTGATGGGTATCAACTGGAGTGAAGCCCAACGTCAGCACTCACTCATCCTCATCCTCCAAACAAGCTGCAGCTTGATCCATCCACAGCGACACCTCGTCGACCTTCTCCACTGCTTCCTCCACTTCTTCTCTGTTGTTGTCAGTTAACATCGGAACACTGCGATCAGAGCCCTTCTTCGCCGCAAGTCTCCGCGCCACCTCATTCGCCTCATTCAGCGTGACCAGTCGTCGCTTGGCAAGTCCTTGTGTCTCGAGCTGAGCCTTCGTATCTTTCAGTAAGTCCCAGAGCTTCTCTTGCGATGTCCGGCGGTCAGCGTCAGATTCGTCGATGAAGTCCTGAGGGTCTCGACTAGTGATTTTGTTTTTGAAGTTCTTTGGCCAGCCATGCTTTCGGACTCGGCGCTCTGGAAAGTCATAGTCGCCTGGCAGCGGAGGGGCATTGTCACACAGAGCTGCAATGGCGCCGTCTTCTGCCATCTCGTACGGCGTTCTGCCAGTCGCATTCTCTCGCAGTGCCAGGGTTGGATCATGCTGGAGCAGAGTCATCGTTAAGGTCTCGTTGTTTTGTCGTACAACAACATGGATCGGGGTGTTTCCCTCGCCATTGACGAAGTTAAGCTCCTTGCATTCGCTCCACGTAAGCAACTTTCGAAGGACTTGGTCCGCGTATTTTTCAAGTCCATAGCTTTCGCTGACTTGCTGGAGCCATTGAGCGATCGGAGTCAGGGAGCCTGGGTGTCGCGCGCTGCGTTCCATGAAGAGTGTGGGCAGGAGTCGCTTGTCAATGAGTTGCAGCATTCTCTCAAGCCGGGAGAGGCCTTTGTCGCCTGAAATGGTCCGGTACAAAAGACCATGTACGAGATTGTCGCTGGCTGCTGTACGTGTGGTCTGATCAGCCGCCGCATCGATGAGGATCTTGGCCTCCTTCTCCCTCTGAAATCGGAAGCAGAGCATCAGCGGCGTGAGACCATCCTGCGATTTGAAGTTCAAAGACTCTGGCAGGGCTTTGATCAGAAACTTCAGCATTGCCTCAGTCTCCGGCAATGGCTTGGTCAAGAGGCAGCAGTGGATGGCAAGATTGGCTCGAGTGTTGAGGAACTTCGCCACTGTAGCCTCGAAGCCACCCTTGGCTTCGCCCAGTAGCTTGATTCTCTTATCATCCTTGTTCGCCTTTGCGAACTCCTTGTAGGAGCGCATTGGTGCGTCTGACAAGAACCATTCAACCATGTCAAGCGAGTTCGCGCGGCAGGCCTCCAAGAACGGAGGACGATGAGCCTCGAAGGGCTGATATGTTTGGTCTCGGCCACGATCAGCCCAATCCTTACGCTTCTTGCCATACACGGATAGGCCTTGGTAGTATTTCGGCTTTTCAACGACTTCGACTCCTGATTTGCGGACGAGTGCGTCGAGTGGGATTCCAGCGCCAGTGCGCTTAATTATTTCTGCGACCAAATGTGGTCGATCAAGCTTGATGGCTTCCAAGAAGTCATCTTCCTCGATAACAAAGAAGCGTTTCGCACTCTCGTCATCTTCATCAACATACTTCTCGGTGTACTGTTGACCAAGGGACAGGAGCGCTATGAGCAAGTCTTGATCGTCTTTATGCAGAGCGAATTGGATGAGGTTTTGGGGTTCACCAACAGTCTTGTACTTTTCGGCGGATATAAGCTGGCTGGAGGCCTTCAAAGAACCTGTGTTGGTCCGCTTACCAGCCATTGTGTGCTGTCGACGAGGTCCGAAGTAGCTGAACCCACTGCTATTAGCTGGTGAGGAGCGCAACGGTCCCCCTGATAGAGAAAAAGGTTAGCGCGGACTCCGTATCTCCTGCTATTGACATCTGTCAAAGGCTAGAAGAGAGAACTTACCAAGAAAGTCGGCCACTGGAGCTTGCCAGAGAAGCATGGACAGTGGCTTGACCCGGCTCTTCACCTGCATCGACACCTCGCCGACGTTTTCCACCGTGAAATTCTCATCCACGATCTCAGAGTGAAGTGCGACTTCTGAGCCCTCTGAATCATTTTCACTGTCGTACTCACTATCTCCGCCGTCAATGTTGTAGCGGCGATTCTCGGTCTTCTCGACAGGCTGGTATTGGGCTGCAGCGATCTCCATGATCGCTGACGCTAGCTCCAGATTTCCCTGCAGGACTGCAATATGGAACGGAGAAAGATCATATAGATCCTTTGTCGCTACCTTCAGAGGCGGCTGGTCTTCTCCCTCTCCATTCTTCCATGGCGAGAGCGTCAACTCCTTGACCGCTTTCAGGTCGCCAGACCATGCAGCCTCAAAGAGCTTCAGGTAACGCGCTTGAGCTTCGTCAGTCAAATCTGAGAGCTGGAAGGTGAACTCCAGCTTGAGGGGTTGCGCTTTCTCGGGAGTGTAGCGGTGGTGGCGATAGTGATGATCCCGGTCTTCTGGTTCTGTGATGTCCGGGTACATTTCCCGAAAGGTCTTTGCATCGCCTTTGACGAGTGTGACCTCAAGCTCTTCGTAGAGCGTGATCAACTCCTGGATTGCAGTTGTCTTTGCAGTCGTATCTTTCACTTTGGTACGACGCTCTTCGATGGCTTTAGTGTAGGTTTTCAATTCATTTTCGTAAGTTTCCTTCGCGGCACGGATCTGCTTTTGAGCGCACCACCACTGGTAGGAGCCTTCTGTGAGTCCGGAAAGGTAGAAGTCGTCGTCTTTGAGCTGGAGTGGCTCTTGTGGCTCGTTCTCTTCGCTTGGTTTCCATTCCCGAAGTTCCTTGAGTTTCGATCGAACGCAGTCCACGAGCGACTCTCCCTTTGCGTACCGCCTCGAATACTCGTCATACAAGACGATCCGGCCGTTCGTGTCTATGGTATTGATGTCAGCGCCGTGTTGCTCAATCAGTACTTTCGCAAGGCTCGGCAATTCGTGTAGCACAGCGCTGACTACAGGCTGCTGAACGCTTTTCTGTAAAGAATTAGCGTATGTTGGGCGTATTGTTGTGAAGCTTGTGAACAGCATTCACTGTGGCCGTAGTCAGCTCCCAGATCACTTACCTCGAACTCTTCCTTGTTTCGTTTGGAATCCGCATTGGGCTCGCGGTGCGACTGATAGGCCTTCATGAATGCACTGAAATCGACACCTGGTCGCGCGCCGTTTGTCAAAAGCACCAGTGCAACAAGGCTGTCCTTCGCAATGATTGCTTTCATAAGAGGGCTAGCCATGCTAGGATGCCAGTGGGAGCCGGACACAGCTAAGTGATTGATGGCTCTCGCGGCACCCGTCTTGTCAGTGTCCAGCAGCATCTACCAATCGTCAGTTATTCGCTCTTGAGCATTTTCCCATGGATCTTTGCAGAAGACGAGCCATAACATCTTGGCTCCTGCACAGCGTGGGTTGCCCGGCGGAGACATGGGCATTTAGGGAAGCATCGCACAGATAGCGACTTACCTGAAGCATCTGCGGCTGCTCAGCGATACAATACTGCACCACGGTGTTCTGCTGCATATCCGCCTGCGATATGGTGGCTCCCAACTCGATCAGGGTCTTGGTCATCGTTTCAGCTTCTGCGAGAGGTAGCTGCAGAGCGAGAACCAATGTCAGTATTGCGCCACGAGCTGACCTGTCGTGATCATGGAGAAGTTTCACTGGCAGCAGAATGTCAGCGCCGAATTCCGTGACCAGGCAACGCACAACATCGCCATGGCCTTTGATGATTGCCAGATGTAACGGAGAGACTGCAGTATCCCACGCCACAACGTTGACATCGTAGACATCGGGCTCGTCTTCTTTCTCTTCGGCAGATGTCAAGATGTCCTGGTGTTCTTCCGAGGCTGGTGATTTAATGTTGATCATCGAGTTCTCCGTAGTCGCATCCATGTTGTCCTCTTCCTCGGTGTCTTCGACCATGTCTACATCGGAGTCGCTTTCAGGCTCGGTGTTCTTCGAGTCCAGTGTTGCATCTCCCATAGCAGCATCAAGCCCATCATTTCGCGCAGCAGCGCGGGCTTTACGCTTTGCGTCGCGCTTGCTCTCTTCTTCTTCGTTCGCTGCACTCTTGCGCAACAAGGCGGAAACAATGTCGACGCTGCCCCGCATGGCAGCAAGGTGAAGTGCAGTCTTGCCGTCCACGAGTCGTGCCACAATGCGAGATCCGTGGGAAATAAGGAGCTCGACAACTTCAAGAGTGGAGTTTGAGACAGCGAGATGTAGTGGTGTTCGACCAGTGTAATCACGCGTATTCGGGTCGTTGCCTTCTTGCTCAAGCCAGCTGCGTACAAACTCCGCGTCGTGATCGACTATAGCTCTACACAGCTGCTCTGTGTTGCCCACATAGGCCATGTCTGTCCAACCCTCGGCAGAGATGGGATTGAAGGAACCAATAGCTTGTCTCCCTGGATTGTCGACCAGGAATTTGCCTTTGATGTCACCCGAGACATAGATCTTGCTCTCTTCCTCGGCCAGTTCCTCCTCATCTTCAGTGCCTGGAGATGGACAGTAGCCACAGCAGTCTGCAAATACATCCTCGGCGCGGCCGAAGAATGCTGGGTGCCGGTGTAAATTGATGTCTTTCCGATCCTTGGGGCGGTTCCACTCAGCATTGAGCAATAGGTCTTTGGTGAACAGCAGCTTCTCGATTTTGCGAGCGTGGTACTTCGGCCCATAGGGGATCGTGAAGGTGTGGTAGTCAGAGACCTCGTCCGAGTCGACCCATTCCGCGATCTCATCTTCATAGTCGTCCTTGATGTTGTCTCTGATGCGATAGCGGCGTTGGAGGTAACGGTTGATAGCTGGTCTTCCGCGTTCCGCGCGACGCTGATCCAAGTATGCCTCTCTGTCTTCAGTCTTCGGTAGTTTCTCCAAGATCAAGAGCCTGGCCAGGCCCTCTGTACGGCCAAAGGAGCGCTCAAAGATGGTAGGATCGATACGAGAGCGGTCAAGATTCGGCCAGTAAACTTCGAAGCCACGACGCGCGTACTTGGAAAGACGGTTCTCGTACGAAGGGCTTCGGCGGCTGAGGTCGATTGTGTTTATCTGCGTGATGTATGCTGCTATGGCACGGGGGCTGGCGTAAACCTGCTTTCCATTAAAAGCCGCACAGCTGCAGTCGACGTCGAAACCAGTCAAGATCTCCGAAATCGACTTATAAATGCGCAAGACGATCTGGATGTGACGTGTGGGGTACCTGCAGAAATATCAGTATGAGCAGCGCGTTTCTTGAGTTGAACTTACTGGCTAACGATCGTGATAGCATTCTTCGTGCGCACGGTCGTGGTCTCTGTGAGAATCGCATCTCGAATGCTCTTCTCGATTTCTTTGATCTTCTCAATCGCTTGCTTTTCTGTCAAGCCATACAAGAACAGATCGACGTCCGATGCGACTGCGATCTGCTGATGATAGTATTGGCGCAGTGCCCTCTTCGACCCTTGAGACGCCTCAGGAACTGCAAGCAAAGACGTTACGACACTGGAGCCGGCGGCGACCACATTGTCCCAATTCAAGTCGACCAAGGAGGACTCGGTAAAGACATTGAAGTTGGTCTGAAAATCTTTGAGAGACTGTGCAATTGCTGGACTGCCGTTGGGTCTTCGCTCTTCATGCTTCAGTGGCATGATGTATGAATCTCGCGCCTTCTCATCTTCTGCTTGGGGATTTCGCGCGCGAGCGCGAAGCGTCTTCTCCTGTCCAGCGAAGACTGGCACTACGCTGGGAGTGGCAATGGCTTCGTGGCTCGGCAGCTGAGCGAACACTTGTCGCATCTCGAAGTCATATTGCTGGAAGGGCTGTAGAAGCTCCGCAACAGGTTTGTCCTTGTTCCGATCGAGGTATCCGATGAAGTCTTCGTGTTTGACTGGCAGCTTTGGCAAGTCAATCTGGACTGGTTCCGCTTGGCTCGCCATTGTTTGATCTGTCGCTGAATTTGAGTTCTTCGTGGATGAGTTGACTGAGTGAAGGGCAGAAGGAGAGATGTTGGACGAATGCTGTGAATATGTACACCTAGGGGTCGGGTTGGGAGTTATGGGCCTCGAGTTCAGGCGCAAGGCAGCTGTAGTCTTCAGTCGTGCTGTGGTCCAATGGATGGCGGTCTGTTGCCTTAGGGATCGCCACCCAGCCTCACCTGAAAGCAGACGCCGGCTAAGAGCTTTGCGCATGCGCTTACTCGCTGTGACTGCTCGACTGCTGTGCTCGCAGATGACAGAATGCGAGACGATAAACGTTTGTGTCGCAGTGAAGCAGTGAAAAGTTGGGAGTTGCAGGCTGCAGCTGAAGATGGGACGCGTTGCGGCGCGATCGCGATCACCCGCACGGGCGCCACTGTCGGGAACCTCTAGAGCACCACTTCTCCAACACAACAACACAACACAACACGCTGCTTCCACTAGCTTTCATGCTTGATTCATGCACTGCAAGCTCTTGCAGCAGTTTCCGCGTTGTCAGGATTGGCTAAAGGTTCAGCTCCGGTGGCATGCTGGTGAGAGGCCTCGAAGTGGGACAGCTTCGACTGTCTAGTCTCAGGTTGTGTCTATCGATCTATGAAGGTAGGGTTCTGATCAATATTCTCACAATCAACCATAGCGCAAGCGCTGCAAAGAAGCTCACACAGATTTGGAGCATTTCGACATAATTCCAAAGCTCGATCTTGGCTAGCATGGGAGCGCCAGAAGAAGGGAATCTGCCGGTGCGCTGATGTTGCTGCAGGAGTTGCTCTTTCTCTGCCCACCGCTCGTATAGCCACTTGTCAAAAGCCTCGGCGTCTTCAAAGGGAATTTTGGAGACTGCGAAGCGTCGCCAGTGCATATGGGCTGTCGGAGGTTTGCGGCCTTCGAAGTACAAATTAGGAAGGTTCCACACGTCTTGACTGTCGATTCCGGGCCTGCTTATTCATCAGTAACATGGCCACGACGCGAAGAGAGCTACTCACGGAATCCCATCGTATGCGATAGTGCAGTCGTACAACCAATCCACAGTGCTGGCCAATTCACGCAGGCAGAATTGTAGACCACGACTTCTTGGGATCAAGCTAAGATCAAAGTCCTGGATCCCAACCTTGTCGGCCCATTTCTTGCTCATAGTGCGCGATCGAGCTGTAAGATTCGTGCCCTCAGGAAAGAGTAATAGCCACATAGGTACGCGATCTTGAGCCAATTGACCAAGACTGCGCTGCATTTGAACCTCGTCTGTTTCCCATTTACGGGATAGAAAAATCCAGTTGAAGAACGCCAGGCCAGGGCCGACAATTGGAATTTTCTTCAAAGCATCTTTCAAGATGACGATCAAATGTCCATGTTGTCGGGCTGTGTATGCGGACCACCAGAGGTATATCCAATCGGTGTAAATCTGTGAGCATGAGCAGACGTTCTCCGATGTTGTCCTGTGACTTGAGGCAGAAGTGAAACGTACCTGATGATTCGCGATCAAGACCATTCGATCCGGCGCATCGAATTCGATCTTCCCGTTTGATGTCCATTTGATCTGTCCTTTCACACTTTCATCCCAACTGATTTCGGCTGTGGTTGGTGCACGCCACTGGTTCAACCCGATCAGGAGTATGGCTGTCGACGACTTTACAGCGTCTTGCCAGGAGCGATAGATTCCACTCGACCAGTACAGTGGCAAACCGAAAAATTGTTGGATATGAAGACTGTGAATGGAAGTCAGCCTGTGGGATAACCCAGGAGTAGGCGGGGCATGGCAGAGCATTACCATGCAGCGCAAGTCAGAAAGCTGACCACGACGAAGACTCCTTTCAGTCTCTCCAGCAGCCACTGCATGCTCGACTGGCTCACATGCTTGTAAATCGTAGCTTTTTTGCCAATGGAGGGAGTACCCGTTGGGGGCGACAGCGTAGGGCCATGTCCGGATTTGGAAACAGGCCTCTGCACGACGGCCACTGGTGAAGCGGTCATGCCTGCAAAGCGAGTGAACAGCAGCACAGATGCTGCAGATCAGCAGGATTTTCCGAACAGATCGAGATCAATAGATACCCGAGGCATTGTTACACTGGGCAGGAAAAGTGCTGGAAGAACGGTCAGCGAATGTGATTATTTATTAGAGAAGGCAGCATGCTGGGATGTATATCCCGCGGATGCCGAGGCGAGAGTCTGGCCACCTACAAAGGCGATTGGCGACATGGGGGTAAGCAGACGATGAGTGCACGTGTTATTTGCTGATGCGACTGTCTCGACAAAGAGGAGGTCGAATTCGGTGCGATTACGACCTCCGAAGGCGCAGTCGTGGAAGAAACGCCACGCTTTGTTCCTGGAGGAGTAGGCGCGAAAACTTGGTTGCACCACGTCAGCCATCGCTGGCGAGCTGTTGATACTGTTCAAAGTTTGACCCGTTATTTGACTAGTCCAAGTCTTGCCAAGACGGAGCACTACAGCTGAGCTGAGCTGCTCCATTTCTTTGCTCGCGCAGCCAGCAGCTCACTTTCATCGGCATTGGAGTCCGGGCTATGCTGCATCTGCATTACTCTGTAGGGCGGCGGGGACCGATTTCCCTGCGGCCACGACATGTCCGGCCTTACGATCCCTCAACAGGCTCTAAAAGCTCATCAACGCCTGCCCACTGTGAACTTCTCTGAGACACAGCTCCATGTCATTAGCTGGGAAAGACATCGACATCATGG
>PNEN01000530.1:19059-43780 GCA_002933655.1 Cercospora berteroae | reverse complement strand
TAGAGGCAGCTCGTTCGCTACCTTTCCTTGATTCTCAATCAGAATATATCATCTTTATTACACCACGTTTTGTCACCTGACTGAACACCCTCTGCAGAGGAGCCTACCCACATGGACGTTGCCGAAATCTTGAAGAGCTCCGAAAATGCCATACACTGTGTCGACATGCATACAACGGGCGAACCCACTCGCATCGTATACGGCGGCTATCCAGCACTATCAGGCACGCTCCTAGAACAGCGAGCTCAAGCGAAGCAACAGTACGACCACGTACGCCGGCAGCTCATGCTTGAGCCTCGCGGGCACAGAGACATGTACGGCGCCGTCCTTCGTCAAGATACAGAATACACGGCAACTGGAGAAGCACACATCGGAGTGCTGTTCCTGACTAATGAAGGCTACTCAACCATGTGCGGGCATGCTACCATAGCTCTTGGCAGATTCCTCATAGACACCCATGATAAGAACGTTTTCCCTAGAAGGGATGATGTGAAGCACGACTCAGCTGCGAGAACTGTGAAACTGGTTCTTCACGCTCCTTGCGGACTTGTTGAAGTCACTGTACCTACGAACGCCGATGGTACCAAATCGGATCCTACAAGACCTGTGTCGCACATTTCTGTGCCTTCCTTTGCTACCGGACTGAATGTGCGAACAGAAATTCCCAGCGAATACCGATGGCCACAAATAGGAGAGAGGACACACATCACTTGCGATTTCAGCTACGGAGGCGCATTTTATTGCCTGGTCTCAGGAGAGGAATTGGGGTTCGCGAATGGACTCAGCTCCGATATCGATCTTGCTGCTATGGATCTCGCTACAAGGAATATCAAGGCTGCTGTCAACAAGGACCCCTCGCTGCGATACCTCTTCACCCATCCTGATCATGAGGACTTAGGGTTCCTGTACTCCGTAGTAGTTGTAGACCCTCAAGAAGGAATCCCGCTACCTGGCACAGCACGCGCTGAAGTTGGATTGTGCTTTTTCGCAGACCAACAGATAGACCGCTCGCCAACTGGGAGTGCAGTCGCTGCCCGTATGGCTTTGGCTTACGCGAAAGGCCTCACGGAATCAGTGACCTACCATTCCCTGGTATCGCATGCAAACCGAGGTAGAGGAGGTTTTGCTGGCAGATTGTACGAACAATTCCAGGTCATGGATGGAGGTCTGCCGACAATTCGAGTGCAGGTCGAAGGGTTTGCATCGTATGCCGGAACAGCCAGTTTCGCAGTCGAAGACAGTGACGTGCTTGGAGACGACGGCTTCCTCTTTGAGCAGCTGTGCAAGACGGACCCCATCGAAGATCACGATTGAGATCTTACTCTCGGGCTTGTTGGCCAGTACGCATAGCGCGATTCGCGGGTCACTTCCCACTTGTCGCCCTTTCTTGTCTCCCGCCTGGATCGCTTGATGCTGTACTCGCCTGTATCAGGAGCCTTTGCAACCGGTATCCTCATCGCGTTCTCTGCTTTTCTAGGTGCGAGAGCGCGACGCCTGTCGGCTGTGTGGGACTCATTGTGGACCTGTAGGGGAGCTCTGTCTGGTGGTCGTGGAGACACTGGCAGAGTGGGCTTCCGGACCAGGACTTTCGGACTAGCAGTTGATCTTGACCGAGGAGATACTCGCGATGTGCCATAGGATAAAGATGAGATCGGGTGACCGAGAGTGCTGCTTCCACCCGCCGAAGGTCTCTCCGGTGCAGCTGTTCTGGCCAGCTGCTTTGGGACTCGGCTCTTCCGCTGCTTGTCTGTGGCCTCCATGTCCTCATTGACTACCATGTTCGCCGTCGCTTCTCTCAACCTTATTCTGAGCTGCTCAGTCGAGTTTGCTGGGCCGACGGAGCGGACAGTGACTCTGAGGATCGACATTAGGGTGGTTGAGTGGTGAGCGCTCTGAGTAGTGGCTCACGTTCGCGGAGTTGCTTGGAGAGCCATTCTAGTAGAGCGGAGGGATGGGCGTCGAGCAGGTTTTGTCAGCTTCCGACCAGACCTCGTGGAGCATGGCGGCAAACCGCACATGGGCGTGGGTTACATATCGTCGATGCGCAGGATTTGAGGTCGCACAGGATGTACGAGAGTGCGTTGTTGAGGCAGCAGGTGCGACGAGTAAGGTGGTTGCGGACAGCAAAATGAAAATCCTCGAAATCGACATTCGAGGTTGCTGTCTCCCCGCGCCTTTGGTTATGTGACCATCTCGCTTCGCGAGACAGGGTGCCTTGAACACACGGTGTATATGCAGAGATACGAGGAATAGGTGAACTCTCAAGTTCGTGGGCACAGCACGCCGTGTTGATCGTGGTTCCATTTTGCTTTCGGCGGGAGCTAGTAGCGTACAGCCAAATGGAAACTCGGATTTACGCACACTTTGCGATATTTCTCACGGCCTTGATCCCATAATTATGTCGCTTGTCGAAACGGAGCGCCTTAGCGACGCCGTACAAGGCGGAGATACGAGGATTGAAAGCGCACTCGAGCTTCTCGGGCGCAGGCCCACGCAATATTCATCCTAGTCTCTGTTCTGCTGAACTCGGGTCAAGGGAGGAAGAGTTCCTCATGCGAGAAGGCGCGTAGTCCATCTGACCAAGTTCGCGCTGCGTCTTGCTCGAGTTCATGACAATGCCATAGCTCCCATCACTGACCCGGATCCGTGCTGTGGCGGAACCGGATAGAGCTAAGCAATGAAAGATGAAAGAACGACGTACTTCAAACTTCCTTGCTGCTTCATTCCACACAGTCGCTATCATGGGGAAATCCTCTGTCATGCAGTACTTACAAGCAGCGAAGACTGCCAGCGCTCACATCGACAACAATACTGCATTGCACCGTAATCCAAAAATCCGCCCGGTACCGGTGCTCAGGATGAAAGTTCAGCCGACCAAGCTTGGCATTCACGTCAGTTGGTTCCCATTCCCACAAAGTTCCCGACTGTTCAGGGAGCTAGTTCCTGTTGTGACTTAACAGTTATGCACCCGGATTATCCGCTATACCGACGCGCATCCGAGTAACTTTGATACTCTGGTGGCTCGACACTACAGAACGACACAGAATTAACATATGCAAGGCTAGACACGACCTGGAGTCTTCACAACGCCCAAAAAGAGCGAATTCGGAGGGGAACTGCATAAGATTGCACCTTATGAACAGTCTCAAATCTGGCAACGAACAGGTTACAATGCAGCCGATAAGTTCTATGAACACCAGCAATGATCAGATTTGGTTAAAAACTCAAAACCTGGGGGGGTGCTCAAGCTAATGCGCAGATACGAACAAGGCTCCTGATTACTCAGGAAGCTAGTCACTTTTGTAATCCGACACTGAGCCGACTCGGCACTCTGGAGATTGTGGGTGATTCGGAAGGGCAGGAGGATGTCTGAGCACTCACGGATCCGCGCCCGCATCCAGCACGCAGCATGGCGGAGGAGAGCAAAGGCCCGCGGCGCATGCAGTACTCGTCTTGCGATGATTGCCGTCGCGCGCGTGTTGCTTGTGATGCGGGTCGCGTGGAGCGTGTATCTGAGCAAGGCTCTAAGGTTTGTACACGCTGTGTGACCCGTGGACGGCCTTGCACTTTTAACGTACGTCAATTTCTGCTTCTCGGGCCTATCTTCTGTCTCCTGACGATGGCGTATGGTATGATGGAGGAAACTGATGCCTGCTGCAGTGGATGCGCGAGGCCAGGTTCAACGCTTCCAGCAGATCCGCCAATAAGGCCCAGCGACGGCACTCATATCGCAGTGAGAACGGATCCGTTTCTGCTTCGGATTCTACTACGACTCCTCTACCGACAGTTCCGAGCATATCGAATGGGTGAGCTCGTCAGTGTACTCACACGTACCTCTACTAACCGCAGCAGGTCCAGTCAATGGAAGACCGAGAATGGCGACTCAGCCTCTAGGAGCATCGATGATATATTGGACCCCATCGTGAGCCAGCATCTTCGGATCATGTACTCGGAAACATGGTATGCAGTCGGCTTCAAGACAGGCACGTGCGAGATTATTCTGCTAGCAATGCTGACTCCTCGCAGGGAGGTGATCTTCGGTAACTTCTTGTCAAGATTCAGCTGTCCCTTCACGTGAGCATCTCACTGACATCCTCATGTTTGCTCTTCATCTGAGACCTGTGATATCAGATTCGGAGACGAAAGTGTATCGGAGCGCATGTTGAGCATCAGAACGCTATGCACGCAGCTGGACCGATGGATGGCCGATTCCACAGCAACCACCAGCCCACGAACCTACACGGAGCAGTTCGATTTGAACGCGGTTGACGGAGACGATTACCAGATTGACAAATCGCTCGACTTGGTCGTGTGTGCATATGCAGCTCGATGGCTGCCTTTGATTGCATCGAATGCCGACCCGGAAGAAAATCAGCAGATCATTGTTCGCCTTTGGCGTGAGACTCGACGAGACATGCTCAGAGTGATCAATCGTCCTTCATATCGGTCTATGCTGACCTTGTATCTCTTCGGGCTCACACCCATACCTGAGGGTATCTCGGATGCAGAGGAGCATGATGGTCTGTCTGGACATGTCTGTGTGCAAGCAGCCTTGCAACAAGTTTACATGCTTCGCGTCAGACAAAAGAGCTTGCAGTTCAACGGCTCCAAGATGTCTCCAACAGTGACAAAGAGCATATCTCTCGGCACGGATCCTCTGGCGACAAATAGCTTTCTAGTCGCTGAAAGTCTTGCGCATTGGGCAGCTTTGACATTCGACACATCGCAGTCATTCACGCTGAGTGCGCGGCCGATTCTTTCTTCTGGCCTTTTTGGCTATGAGGACGACTGGTGTTGGGGCCTCGTCCGGTCCTGTACAGAAATGTTCCAAAACACGAGAAAGGAGTGGTACGCCGCTGGCATGGAGATCACGGAATCCAAGGCGAACCAATTAGTCGCCAGTTGTTCGGCTTTCAAATTGCTCATGTTCAAACTCGCCGCAGTTTTCCGAGAGGCACTCCGTGACGGGCATGATGAGCCGGTACTGGCGAAGGTCTATAACGCCGTCATCGAAGGGGTGGCGCAGTTCAACCGAGTCTACAGAGACTTGCTCGAGGCTTGCCAAAAACGCATACATTTCTTGTCACAGGACACGAAACTCCGTTGGTGTAAGTTGAGCTGATGTGCGAGGGGAGCTTTGCTAATTCCAGACAGATGTCTTGATGATACACTACCATCTGAGCATCCTACTAGTCGTAGATGCCATTGAAGGAACGAATCGGCACGATCTGCTACCGCGACTGTTGACAGCCAAGACCGATGCGGAGAATGCCATGATCAACACGCTGGGCTTTGGCCTTGAAACAAACTACAGCATCAGCCTGCAGACAGGACCACAACCTCTACCTGGCGCGGAGCGTATCACAGTTCCACTACAGGCTGTTGAAGCATATCCTCACCACATGGTAGCGGCAGTGCAGCTCATGTTTCGAGCCATACGGCGAGATCTTCGAGCGGAAAAGATCGGGCCGGATACTTATGTTAATCTAGCCTCGATTTTGCAAAGAGTGCTGAAGTTGTTGCCTGACAGCTCGAAGTCAGTACAATCTGCGAGAAAATTGGCCGAGACGTACAATATGGATGCAACATGATGAGAACTGCATGAAGACAAGGTTCAAAACACGACAACTGGCTGCATGTTATACTACCTGTACTCCGAATTTGGTGCAAGTCAATCTCTTGTTGAGCACATTACACCAAGGTCACAAAGCGCGACATACCCATCATCAACTATTCCTTGGTGAATGGAGGTGCATAGCACCTGCCGTAGCGCAGGCGCAGTCCTCGTCTTACACTCCAGAGCGATTGACCGAAAGTACGCCTTTCTTCTGACTGATAGAGTGTTCCCTGGGAATTGGATTAGCCGCGCAGTGCCGCATGAGGCTGTCCAACTTATGTTGAGATACTATTGTCCTCGGCGGCGGAAATTGCTGGAACCTCAGAATATCTGATGGAAATACCTTTCTTCTTAGCTCGATGAAGCAGCATGATGGCCTTGCAAAGAGCTGTCTGGGCTACGATTAGAGGTTTTTGTACCGACGACTCCGGATCTCCAACCAAGACTGGAGTGCGCAGTGCAATCATCATTCACGATGCCCTGATCCGTCGCGGCGCATGATATGTACGTAGGTGTATGATAAACACGACACAAACAGGATTGCCATGAACACAGCATAAATCAGCACGAACGAACCACTTACCAGTATCCACCTCAAGAAATCCGCAACCGCTTCGACCCTCGAATCACAACCCCACCACATCACCAACATGTCTTCGTCAAAGCCAGCCAAAGCCAGCACAATCAAGCAGAAACTCCGCGAAGCCCTCGCCAAATTACGCAAAACCCCCGTGGTCACTCCCGAACAGAAACTACACCTCAAACTCGACACCCTCAAATCCCAAGCCACAAACCTCAACACCCAAGCCTCCCACCTCCTAACCCAAACCACTACCTTCACCTCCCGCGCCTCTTCCACACCTCTCCCCAACTCGCCACCCTCCGACCGCGAACCGCTCTTCGAACGCCATCCTACCTCTGGTCCTCCAAGTTCCTACGACGCACAAGTCCGCGCGTACGAGACATTGACTACGGAGTGGAAGGAGTTCTTAGAGAATGATGTGAAGAGTTGGGAGAAGGAATTGGAACAGTTTGAGAAAGTTTTGGGGAATCTGAGAGAGAAACATTTTGATTCGGAGAGGAAGGTGGGGGAGATGGAACATGAGTTTATCGGGCTGGGGAATGCGGTGCATAATTTGAAGTTGCAGAGGACGGAGATTCGGAGGGCGGTCGAGGGGGGTGGGTTGCCAAAAGAGGGCGGTGGTGGGGATGGGAACTAGCTGTGGACAGCAAAATGGAAATCCGGAAGCACTGGCGCTCCAGTGTCTCTCGCGACCTGAATTGTTTGCTCGTCTTCTTTCCGTACACCAAATGCCTTTGATACGCCGCGGAACGTTGAGATACAGTAAGCAAATGCATGCTTAGATCTCTCTGAACACAGTGTTGAAGGCGCGGAAGCAGGGGCAAGTTTCCATTTTGCTTTCCGGCAGGAGGGCGAGTAGGTCGTGCAGGTGGAGATGGAGCTGGGGAGCTGGAGAGCTGGTGGCTGTCTGTGTGAGAATAGGACTAGTCAAGCGTATTGATTCGCTACTGGAAGGTGATGAATGATCATGGATTGCTTTGTGAATGCGGTGCTTTGTTTCTCATCGCACTATAGTGGCATTCTTGTTTTCGCATTGCTTAGTTCAACAGGCTAGTGCATTGAAATGAAGCACGCACTGCTTCGATACGAGCTCAACTTGCAGAAATAGCTCGATACGCGCACACATGCACCGTTGGCCGCAACATATCGTGCATGTCAAGCCACGTTCTGCCACATGACGAATCTTGAAGAGCGCCTCGTCCCGATGCGCATACTTGGTCAGCGATATAGCCCCAAGCACAGCAAGCGAGGTCGTCAACGAAACAGTAATAAGTGACTGCTTAGTGGTGACCAAGCTCGAAGATTCAGGACCCTGCTCCGGCACCGAGTCCCATCCAAGGTTTTCAACTTACCATACACGCGGCACAAAAGCTTCATTGTCGTGTCGGCAGACAGCAGAGTCATGCCTTCTTGGAGGCAAGTCGGACCGAGTGACAAAGTTCCTTGATAGTCTCTTTCCCACGTGCCATGTTCAGAGTCATGTTCCTTGTTCAATTTTCGGTGTCAGGTCCGCACCGACATTCTCGTCAGCATTGATCGCATTCCGCTTCATCTATCGTGGCTTGAGATACCGCCCTTGCGCCATCTCTTGCTTCAAAGCATCCGCCTGGTCCGGTAGTGGCGCTCGTCTTCTGATACCAGAGCCACTGCTGGCGCCGCCACTTGCGTTTGGAGGTGAGCCAGATGGCACTGGCACGCCTGGGAAGCCGTTTGCTGGAGGCGGAAAGCCGGGAGGCATGCCAGGCATACCCGGAGGAGGCGCGAAACCCGGCGGCATTTGCCCGTTAGGCGGAAGAGGTGGGAAACCAGGCGGGATCTGTCCTTGACTCAGAGCTTGCTGGAAAGCGGCCATGTCCATGCCTGGTGGTAAGCTCCCGGGCGGCGGAGGGGCAAAAGGCATGCCAGCAGTCGCGGGATTTGGCATTGGAAAGTTAGAGGGGGCGGCGCCGAGCATTCCATTATCTGGTGAAGGCATGGCGGAACCGAGTCCGGGCAAGCCGGCGAGACCTGGGAGACCAGGCAAAGCAGATCTGCTAGGCATTTTCTGATCTTCGAGACCATCTGCTTCGTCCTGCTCTTCAGCGTCTTCTTCCTCACGCATTTGGCGCTCGTTTCGCTTCCATGTTCCCTTTTCTTCGGCAGCTGTTTGGCCAATGTGCCATTTGTCATTAAGAAAGCTGCCCTCGCCGGGTCGCGGACGCGTCCAGAAACGTGTAGCCCTGTCGTTCGAGCCAGTGGCTAGGATGTGACCCATTGGGTGCCAGTCCATACTCCATACGTTGAATTCATGCGCATAAGTCACCCTGTGAGATGGGTACAGCGTCTGTGCGGGTGCATCCGCCGGATTCGGCGCATCGTAGGGCGATCTTGTTATGGCTGTGCCCGGCGGAGGGTTCTGTTCGTCCAGCAAATAATGAAAAACGGCACCGTCGGCAGCTCCGGTGCTGAGCATGGAAGAGTGGATTGGATGCCATACAATTGAGTTGATTTCCTTTTCGTTGCCCTTAAGCAGAAAGACGTCCCGCATCATGTGGATGTCGAATATTCTCACTGTCTGGTCACGAGCACAGGACGCAAGCAATGCGCCTCTGCTGGGCTCGAACTTCGTCATGTTGACTGTGTTCTTATGGCCATGAAGCGTGGTCAAGCAGCGACCGGAGCGCGGATCCCAGAGCTTCAAATTGTGGTCTTTCGAGCCAGACACGAGTAGACCTTTGGAGGGGTGCCAGTCGACGGCCTTAACGTCCCACTGATGCCCGTCGAGCTTTGAGATCTCTTCACCGGAGGCGAAATCAAATATTTTCAAGCTAGCATCGTCCGACGCAGTCACGAATTTCGAATCTTGAGGCGCGAATGCCATGTCTCGTACCGGCATGTCGTGCGCCTGGATCTCCTTGACATTGTTGAAATTCGGCTGCCAGTATTTGACCAGTCCTTCTTGGTCCGCGGAGATCAGCCAGTCGTCGTTATGCGAATAGACGATAGATCGAACAGCAGCTTCATGTGCTTGCATGATAGTCTCGAAATTGAAGCCAGTTCCGTTCCAAAGGGTAAATTCGCCGCTGGTAGCGCCAGTAAGTAGTCTTCGGCCGTCTGGCGTCCATTTCACCACGTTCACAGGATGTCGATGTTTGTTGAAGGATGTGTGTAGGTGCTTTGCGGGCAGCGAGTCTGCGGCTTTCCCTTTCCGCGCTGCTGGGGGCACCATGGAAGCCGCATAACTCAGCGTCGGCCGCTCTGCTTCGAAGCCTCTGATGCTGCTGGCCTTCGAACGTCTGTCGTGCATGAAATGTACGTATGTGTTGCCAATGTCAGTGGCGTTTCCTGCAGCATCAAATCAGTAATTGGCAGGGCATTCTACTAGTAGCATGGGCAGCAGTGCTTCAAACGTAAGTAGCGCGACTGGAAGCAGAGAGCTAGGCCTGGCATTTCATCGCCGTCGATGAGCTTGTAAGAACGGCTACTCACGTCTGCTTGGTCGCCCTCGCGGGCGTGGCTGATCAAAGCCGCCATGTTCTGCTTCGCGATCCATGGCGGCGGTGTGAGAGAAGCTGTTCAGATATTCGCCAATCGAGTCCAGAAGCCGTGGATGGTCGCCGGACTGGCACGTCTCACGAGTCCGACTCAGAACGGCTGGAGGATCCTTATGAACTGTACTGCTTGTAGTCGCCGGAGTGCCGCGAGATCGATGCTTTCAAATGGCCATTTGGATGATTACGATTCGGTGAGGCGCAAGCAAATGTCTTTCTATTAGAGACTCCAATGTCGTCGCTGCAGACGTGAGCGGGAGACGGGCCGAGCCGTCACCAAAGTCGCGCTAAAGCGCGAATCACTCGCGCCTTCTCTCAGTTCACATGCCAGGCCAGATATCACAACATGAATCATCAACTTGCTGAGATACACATAGGACAGCATAGACTGCCAGCGCGAAATTTGCTACGGAGAATTGGCACAATGACCTTCTTTCCAATTTACCAGAGCCGTCGTCTGTCGCGACCCATCCGACCGAAAGCCGAATCCCCGTTGCTCTGAGTTGAACAACAACAATGTCTGCCTCCTGACCGATCCTGTCAAATAACTACTTGAGAAAGCTACCATTCGTCTTGGCCAGAATTTCGTCATAATATGGCTGGAACCTATGGCACTATCAGCAAATGGTGCAAGATCATCTTTCGAAGATCGACTTACGCAAGCCAACCTTTCTCGGGAGTGCCGACTTGAGCATAACTGAATTGTGCTTCTTCGTCATCAATGAAGGTCTTCTTGTGGCCACTACCTTGTGCTGCAGCATCGACCAGGAGCTGAGCATGGCACGTCTTGTCGAGAGACAAAAACCAGAAAGCCGCAGCGTCCACTGTTTGTCCGACCTGCAAGCTCAGTGAGTACAAGGGACCGCTGTTTAGGAAGTACGACTCACGGTGAGCAAACCATGATTCTGGAGAATTATGGCCTTTCCATCGCCCAGGTGGGAGGCAATTCTTTTGCCTTCCTCCCGGTCCAGCACCACGCCTCCAAATTGTGGATAAACTGCGTGGTTCTTGTAGAATCGCAGGCTGTCTTGCGTCATCATGTCAAGCTCTCGACCGAATACTGAGAAGGCTTTCCCATATACGGAATGCGCATGACAGGCGGCATCGACATCCGGTCTGGCTTTGTGAATCTCGGAATGGATGGCGAATGCTGCAGCATTGATGGGCTCATCGCCGACGACTACCTCACCATCCTCGTTCACTAGGATGAGGTCTGAGACACAGATCTGCGAAAAATGTGCAGACAGTGGATTCAACCCTTACTCACTGTCAGTACTTGGAGCGCACGTGGCATTGGGCAAGATGTACAGAAATGGTCCTTGAGGATTGGGTCGCGAACACTGATATGTCCAGCCACACCCTCGTCAAAGCCTCTGTCCGCGAAGATTCTATATGCGGCTGCCAGATGCTGCTTGCGATACAAACGTTCCTCTTCGAGCGAGTCGAGTTTGGGGTAAGATCTTATCTTGAGAGGCTTCCCGTTTTTGGTTTTGCCAAGCGCTCCGACTGTGGCATTGCCATTTGTTTCGGTACTCAATGTGGTTGCTGAGGGCGACATGATTCCTGGCGTGACGAGCTAATTTTACTCAGGATTAGAGGGCCACAAAATTCAGGATGTTGGCGCAGAGGTCGAAGTTGCCACTCCGGCAATCGACAGCTCATGCCCCGCATTGCAACATCGCCGGAGTCTGATGTCCCGAGTGCTCACAGAAACGATGTTGGGACTTTACAAGTGCAATATACTTGGCGCTATGGCGCAGCATTCGACACATCCTTTGTTCTGGATGATTCGACTTTTGCGACGAGCACAGGGCTTCGCTCGTGGAAAGGCCCGCTATGTTGAAGCTGGTGACTGCCATTCCGCAAGCATGCGCGTTCGTTCGAGGAAGGCTGAACATATCAGCGATCTCAGGGCGTCATTGGCCTATGCATAGAACAAGCAACCGAAGGACCTCATGATGGGCTCGTGCTTGCTCTCGCCCAGGCATCCGCGCGTATGGCTCTCCTGTGGATCGTGGACCCTTGGAGTTGCAATGGGCCTTGAGGCCCTAACGGCGGTTTGCTAAGTAAGCGGAACGATCGGTGAGCATTCGCATTGTGCAAGACAAGGGGTTGCTGGACGGCTTGGATCGTTCAGGAAGGTGGATTCTACTTGGCCTGAGAATTTACGGTATGTCTCGGGAGGTGAACTTAAAGGCTGCGATGGCTTTGAAGAGGGCCATGGATCTGGTTTTCTCCTTGTCCCTGCCTCGTGGTAAGCCATGCCGCGCGCAATAGCCGTGGTGTCCATGAATTTGTGATACACATCGTGCCACGTCGGTGTGGTCTCAGGCACCGCAGGTGGAAGCATCTGTCGAGATCGCGGCCGCGAACGACTCTGCAAGACTGTGGCACTCGAGTCACTGGGTACCGAAACATGCGCACTTGGCGACACGAGCTGATCGACACTGTCAACCCACGCGGATGCCGTCGATGGCACGACTCGCTGTGCCAGACGAGTGCATCGGGGCCTGATCCAGCCAATACGGCTCGAGTGACTTCAACACACTGCCCTTGGGATTGGAAATCTACATAGCACCATGAGGAAAAATCCCTCGAAGCTCTCTAGCATTCGTTAGTGCTTCCCTCAGCCTTCTCGAACGATGCTAGCAGAGATCTTCTGCATCTTCGTGCACTGGCAAGGCTGTGTCGAGATGGAAAGAACCCGCGTCTGTACAAGCTTAAGCTCGGTATCCCAGAGCTCGTTCCTGCAACCAGTATCACACAGCTACCGCGTGCACCGCTGGAAGGAACTTTCCCATCGTTTTGGATTGAGTTCAGGAAGCCTGACGACGCTTGCGCAGGAAGATTGCATGATCCACTCCCGTATTTGAATACTGTACACCGGCGATGGGACCTTCTGGTCTGCAAACTCGGCAAGACTTGATGGTCCAATACTGGTACGGAAACATTGAGCTCGTGCCTTTCCAGCTGCGACCTCTATGCAACCTAATCACACCCGGACCTTGAGTCGAGGACAGTGCGAGAAGGGCGGCAGCCTGTTCCTGTGCTTGTGGGAAGGTAGATTGTGTTGAGCCTCCTTCATGACAAGCTCTCATCTCGACGGTATCCTAAATTGTTCATACGCAATCATGATACCGTGGTGTGGCCAAGCTCAGTCCTGCGCATGCCCCAATGTCGCAAGACCACTATCTGAATCATCAAAAGACGGAAATGGGTGCTCGGTCGCTGCCAAGCTGTCTCCGCGGAGCTCGGCGGTGTCTCAGCTCCTCCGAGAAGGGCCGCAAACACCTATAGAAGCTAGGGAGAAGTCATGGACGATGCTCATCATGCCGCCGGCGAACTGCTTCATGTGATGATGGCATGAGGCGCATGATGGTGTGCAAACAGCACCACACCGCCGAAATCCGTGCCTACATTTGTTCAGAACTTTGGATGCACGCCATGACAACGATGAGATGCACAAAGACGATGGTAAGTGAAACGCATGCGTCGGTGGCCCATGTTAAAATACGCCCGAGGCGGAACAAAGTTTCGTTTTGAGATCGCTCAGACCCGAACCAGACATGCGGATCCAAAAGGGGACGAGATGGCGCTACTGGCGCCCGGCAGTCTGCATGTACCGCCGGCGCCGGCTCGGAGGCGTACCGTTGAGAGCTTGTGAGAAATGCACGTCTTTTCACGCAAGTCGATCCACCGGCAGCTTACAGTCTTGCCGCCGGCTGGCGGCGTGATGGTGCAAGACGGACATGGTTGCAGTCAGGCGTCTTGCTCTCTCAAACGCGTGTTCACCACGCGTCAGTGCATGCAATCTCCATGCTGGCAGGTGAGCTTGACAGTTCTGGAATTGTCATTGTATCTGAGTTAACATGAACCACTGGAGAGTTACGTGCTATACCAACTGGAGGACTAGATGGCAGGACGTCCACGTAACAAGCAGCCGGTAGTGCCGACGCCGCATGGCTGCACCTCGTAAGGCATTTTGGCTTTAGCTCTTGATGCCGTGCAGAGGCGGCTACAACGTTAACACGAATATGCTTCAGCCATAGGTCAGAGACTCGATCGGGAATAGAGCCGATCGCTGTCATCTGTTGCGTCGTGCTCTTGTACTACTGCGCGGCATGCTGTGCAGCTAAGTAGGTGGTCCCTCCCTTTTGTGATGACCAGTCTTCCCGCTGAAACTTGACACTGATATTTTGTATCGTTCTCATCTTTGCCCTCTTTCACATCGTAGCGAGTCGTCCGCGCTCGTGCAACCTCTCCACGATGGGCCTCTTCTCTCGAAAGGGCAAGTCGAGCAAGGACTCCTCTGCAGCAGAGGAGCTCAAGAAGTCTGCTGTTCAGACCAAAGTTACGAAAAAGTTCGTTCCTAGGCACGGGTCTGCCAAAGTCTCCGATCACGACGCTCCTGCAGACAACGCTTCGAATGGCCATCAAACAAGCGTTATCGAAAGCCGGAGAATCGAGATCCCAAGACATGACGGCACATTCCAGCGTGCAGCATATGCACGCGGATCGATGACAGCTCCTGCATCGCCTAGCGGGCAGCGTTTTCGACAGGACACTGCCTACGGCGAAGATGGCTACGGCAATCCTGCGGAGTCCATTCCAATGCCACCAGCTTTCAAGGAGAGACCAAGCGTGTACAGACCCAAGTACCAACAGCGCAGCAGTTCCGACTGCTTTGCGGCCGCTCCTGCTCCCAGGAAGCACAGCACGCCAGGAGGCTACTACACGCCTCACGCCTCTTCAGACTCTGGTTACGAGTCCGCCGAGCCCATTTCTGCTGCACACTCTCGTGTTCCAAGCGAGCTGAATTTGCTGGACTACTCTCCAAGCTATCTCCAGCTCACTCAAACCATGCCTGAACTCAAACTGTACACCGATGAACCATCCCGCGGACGAGAGCATTCCCCCAAGCACAAGAGCATCGGTAACGTCTCACCATTGGATTTGAACTCGGACGCTCGCTCGATCAGATCAAACAAGTCTGTTAGCAAGCGTACAAGATTCGAAGACGATGCAGAGCCAATGCCATCGCTGCAAGCATTGGAGCAGTATAAAACAAGCGACGAACTGACATCGAGGCCTGCCTCACTATGGCTATCAAACCAGGACGCTGAATCTGCCACACTTGAGCAACACCAAGCAGAAACCCATGCCCAAATGGAACAGCCCCACCCGCGAAGGCGTCAATCATCTCAGTCCAGCACTGCACACACGAGTCCTGTAGATCCACGCCAAAATCGAGTTGGAAGCTTACCTCCGCTGTCAGTACTGGAAGGCTTCAAGGTCAACAAGAAAGGCAAGATACTTGACGAGGAGGGCGATGCTATAGGAGAGCTTGTGGAAGGTGACCTCCTGGACTGCGTTCGCCAGAAGGCTAACGCCAACGGCGAAGTCATTGACGAGTATGGCCGTGTCGTTGGGCGCGTACGAACATGCGCTCCAGCTCACGCGCCTGCAAACATCAGCACACTCCAGCAAGACTCAGTTACGTCACCGGCTCCGGCGACCCAAGAGTCATCGGCGGTCGTAGAACGCGACGTCCCACCGTTGGAGTCTCAGCCAGCAGCGCCGTTACCGACGTCGGCAGCCGTCCCAGCGCCACACGTCGAAGACGACCAGCCTCATGCGGAGGAGGCGGCGGCGCACGACACGCCATCAGTCAAGCCAGCCGAAGAGACCTCTGAAGAGCCCATTATGATTGCAGAACAGAAGACTCTCTCCCATAAGATGTTGCAGGCAACAGTGCCTACACAAGAGTTAAAGCGCGTGTCTCGATCGGCGAGCGAGAAGAGCCTGTCCGAGCTCACGAAGACCTATGTTCGCCCAACGATGAGCTCTGTACCAGAGAACAACGTCGCAGAGGACGAGTCCATCCCAGCGAGTCCAGGCTTGTTCGCGTATAGAGGCGAGATCCCAAAGACCGACGGCACACCAAGCATACGAAGGAGGTCGAATTCGCCACCCCAGACATCAGCTCTTTCAATGCCGACCCCAATTGCACCTGGTCAGCTGCCCAATCCCGCACATTACGCCAAATTGGCACTTGTCGGAGGCTTCTCGAACAGCACTCTACATCCTCCTTTGCGTCCCACGGGCGCAAATTCGCGACGTACCACGACACACTTTGGCGGCAGCGTCGCTAGCGGGTCTCGGACCCCACTACCATCCGCACTGAAGAAGACTCAACCCCACACATATGGTAAGTTCCCCACATCTAGAACGATGTTCCTGGCACTAACCCGTCCTACAGGCTTCGAAATAGGCCCGAGCGGAAGCGAGTCTTCATCAGACGACGGCCGTATGCTCAGCATGCCTCATTCGCGTGCAGCATCAGTCATTACCAACACGACGGTATCCTCCAAACCCCGTACATACTTCACACATGGCGGCAAAGTCACTGTCGAAGTGGCCAACAAAGCTGCTGAGACCGCGGCTCCCAAGCCAGTCGCGCCACCGGTCCCAGTCGAGGACAAGAAAAAGAGTCGTATGAGCATGAGTTTCCGCAGAAAGAGCAAGGCTCCGGCTTGAGATCTTGACGATCAGACATTTTCCTTTTGTGAGCTTGATAGCGTTTTGAGCGACTCGTACCACCATTGCAGAAGATGGTGAGTCTTGCAGGCAAAGACATTGAATTTTCTGGAAAGCATTTCGTTGGCGCAACGAAGCCCTGTCTTGATAGTAGCAGTACAAACACAATTAGCTGTACGAACATATTACCGACCACGTGTGTCCATCTTCTGTCTCCAAGCACATGGCAGTCAGATGCAGTCTCGTGCGAGCCACGCTGAAAGCAGGCATCCCACGAGCTCGTGCCAGCTCATCCTTGCGTCTTGGCAGCCAACCTCGGTCGCGGTTGTGGTCAGAAACTTCAAGCCCCGCGCACTGTGCACCACACCATGATCGATCTTCACATCTCTTGTTTGCGGCTTGCTTCTTCACGGCAAGCACAAGCCTCACCAGCCATCAATATATGCCCTGCAGCCATCATCACAGAATCAGTGCTCAAGGGCCTAACCAAAACAGCTGCTCTGCGTATTCCCAAACAAGCCGTTGACGACTTTCGACCAATTCGGCAGCGACGAGCCGATCGCCTTCTGGGCCGCATCTAGTCCCTTCCAACTTCTGGGGGCGAAACTGGGTGCAGTAGCTTGCGCCCACGTGCGTGGGAGCACGAGATTGGGTGAGAAAGCCAGAGAAGAGGGAAAAAAGAAAACCAGCCTATCTTCGCGTTCTCATCTTTCCTTCTTCTTCCCCTCTCACTACACCACTTTCAGTGATAGTGTTTCTCACTTCGTGGACGACTTCGGGCTTTGCGTTCACGCCACTTTCCCAAAAAGCTCCAGCAAGCGACAGCCTGCGATACCAGTTGCGCGCACGCACGCCTTCTCGGTTGCTTGCAGCCGACACTTTTGATAGCTTTGCAGCGCACGGCAGAGCTGACTCGAGCTTGGAACTTGAGCCGCGTGCTTTCTTATCGTGGTCACTATGTCGAAGCAGGAATTTACCGATGCTGCAGCGCAGCAGAATGCATCCGGCCGTGCAGAGATCGAAAGCGAACCCGTGGAAAGAGTGACAATCGAGCCGAAGGGAACAAACAGCTCTCCGGACTCTCCAACGGATTTCAAGACTACCTCTGGACATGGCCCTATTCATCTGGTCGGTGCAGACCCTTCGGAGCAGCGTCCGGTGCAAACGACTGTCGCAGAGCTCGAGCGACGTGAAGGAGGTCGTTTTGCGTACTTGAAAAAGCCGCAATTCTACTTCATTCTGCTGTTGTCTCAGGCTCTGGCTGTCACGATTACTGGAACGAACACGATTACTTCACTGCTGCGAGAAGAGAACTGGGCTATTCCGGCTTTCCAAAGCTTGTTCAACTACATTTTGTTGAACGCCATCTATACCAGCATTACGATCTACAAATATGGCTTCAAGAAATGGGGCAAGATGATCTACAAGGATGGCTGGCGGTACTTCATTCTTGGATTCTGCGATGTGCAAGGCAATTACTTCACTGTACTTGCCTACAACTACACGACTATTCTTTCCGCGCAGTTGATCAACTTCTGGGCGATCGCAGTTGTTCTGTTGGTTTCTATCATCTTTCTCAAGGTTCGATACCATTGGTTGCAATACGCTGGAATTTTGATCTGTTGCGGTGGACTTGGCATTTTGGTTGCATCCGATCACATTCGTGGCACGAACGGAGGACAAGCCGTAAATGCTGTCAAGGGTGATCTCTTCGCATTGGTCGGTGCTACATTCTACGGATTGACCAATGTAGCTGAGGAATTCCTGGTCTCCAAGCGACCAATGTACGAAGTCATTGGCCAACTCGCATTCTGGGCCATGCCCATCAATGGTGTCCAAGCCGCCATCTTCGACCGAGCATCTTTCCGCGCTGCACAGTGGAGCGGCCAAGTCGGCGCATATCTTGTTGGATACACCTTACTTTTGACCTGGTTTTACTCCGCCGTCCCTCTTCTGCTCCGCATGGCATCTGCAGCGTTCTTGAACATTGGTCTGTTGACCGGCAACTTCTGGGGCGTTATTGTTGGAATCAAGATCTTCAATCTCTCGATTCACTGGATGTATCCTATCGCATTTGTCCTGATTATGGTTGGGCATTTCATCTACTATGGCACTGAAGGAGTTTTGGGTGAGGCGAAGAAGCCTTGGCTTGGCGAGAACCAGGAAGGTGGTGATGATGGTATCGGAAGTGCTCGCAGGAGGTTGGAGAATCCGAATGCCTTTTTCTGAATGACTGATGATAGCATCCCGATGGGGCGGTAGGCTTATACAGCACTAGCATAACGGCCGTCTTCCTCGTCAAATGAACAGATTGTGCGAGACTGAGTTCAAGTTGGGTTCAAGTGCTGGTTTCTGCGTATCTCGCACCGGGCCACCTTCGGCGTGAAGTGTTGAGGTCTGATCCTCGTTGAATTCCATCCTTGGGGAAGCGAGATCCACGCGGCCCGAGATGCTTCTTAGATTAAAAGCCCTTGTGACCAGATCCTGCGCGGCCGTGCCCAAGAGGCCGCGTTATCTCAAGCACTTGGCGCTTCAGAAGTGGTCTAACCCGATGGTATTGCCCGTTGGCTTGCGAGCTCTGGCCTCACATTCCACCTTGTATGGCGAAAGATGCCAGAATGAGGACCAGAGAATTTGTGATGCCCCAAGCGAAAGGAATCCACGTCGACATGCGAAAGAAACCGGCAGTATAGCACCCAGCGAGTCTACCACACAGTCAGCAAATGACACACACTAGAGTCTGCCATAAAGGCCACCCACAAAATCCCCGTAACACAACCAGCAATCACGGCCTCTGTCGCACCAATCACGGCGTAGACTAGCGGCACAATCCAGATGACTTTCCAATTCCGCCACTGCATAGCGCAGGCGTAAGCTGCTGCTATCAGGTGTACGCCGCCAATGCAGATTAGTGTCCAGTAGAGTGTGAAGCGCCACATGGATTCCACGTCGTAGAGGTAAACATTTTGGGGTCCGCTGACGGGGAAGGGCCAGTAGAGGGATGGGAAGGCGGGAGGTTCGTAGGAGAGGGGTTTTTGGTAGACTTCTTGTTTGAGGAATCGGTTACTGGATGCGGTGTTAGTTTCGATGGGGGAGAGAGGGAGGGGTGGGTGTTGGGGACTGGACTGACGCCATGTTTTGATGGTGCTGGAGGAGTGCTGATGAGGATTGAGTGTGGGTTCATGACCTGCTCACGTTGGTGCCCGTCGAAGATGCGGCTTGTCCATTAGAACGCCTCGATGGCACTTTCGACGATCAGAGCAGTTGCATGTCCAGACCTGATGTTGACGTGGAAAGCCAAAGGGCCTGAGCATGTGCAAGGATGCAAGGGCCAACCAAGCAGCCAATCAGCTTCGCAGCCAGGGCCTCGGCATTGACTTCACCACACCAACAACACCTTCACTCCATCACAGTACGCGACAGAACAATCTACTTATCGAATCGTGCTTGTCTTGGGGCACGATGCCTGGCGACCGCCTGCTCGGCACGCTGCTGAGGCATCTGCAGACGTATACCGACCAACAAGATACACCAAGGTCATTCAGCTCTGAGTCGTGTTTGTTGCAGCCGTCTAACAGCATACAGGCTCTTCGGGACAGCATCATCTCTCCTGACTACACTCAACAATCCACTGAATGTCACACTCTTAACAAGTCAGCTGCTCTCAGCTCCAGCAATATGGGCATACCCGGAAGGCTTGCGGTCGTGCATGCGCATGATTAGCGTATTCCATTCCGCCGCTCAAGCCCTCATCAAACACGAAAATGCCGTGAGAGACAAAGTACCTGATGCCGAGTTCTCGCAATTACAACACGAGCGAACACTTGCCAAAGATGACTGGATTGAGGCTGTTATCCAAGGTGCTGATGACCACTCCCCACGATGGCGACATCTGCTGGCAATTGCAGGACTGCTCCTTGGCTTCGGCAATCCCGATGATGAGAACATTTCGAACAGCATGCGACACAAGCTGGAAAGTGGATTGGTCACTGCGGCCAATCTAGCGCTTGAGGAAACGCTGCACGATGATGAGGTGGGCTGTGGTGGTATCACACTTGTGCTGAACCACTGTTTTCCTATCATGTCAAATTTTGAGAGGTCGAAACTGGACTACGATCTTCTTCTGCCAGTCCTGATGAAAACCACTTTTCACTCCAGTGAGGGATTGCAGTCGGCTTACTTCCTCGGAGCGCTCGATCGAGACATACTGGTGACTGGGAACGGCAAGCTCAGATGGCCGGAACAATCCCATTCTTATCAGCGATTGCAACACATGTCGTCAGGGCCTCTAGTCAAATCACTTGGACCACTATCGAGACTCATAGGACATGCCATCGAACAGGTCCGGGAGCACTGGCTTGTCACTGCCGCATTGGATGACCTGAGCAACTTCGGTCGAACTCTCATCACGCAGTGGCGGCAGAACAGGTTGTCGAATGTCGAAAGCACCGAGCAAAGCCAATCTTTGGACGAACATACAATCACGACTACAAGCCCAGCGTTGTTCAAACTATTGCAGTCTGTCCTGTTCGCCAGTGTCATTGTAATGCGAAGTGTACTGGGTCGCATGCTAGGGGACCCTATGCTGGCTCGCGATGAGCTGGCACCTGGTATCGCGCAACAAACACTTCATGTGCTCCGCAATATCTACTTCGTCACAACCCATCAAGGCATGTCGACATTCTCACAGTACAACTTTGTGTACTACACAGCGATGGATATACTGAGCCAGTACCCTGGAGAAGTCGAGTCTTTCCTTCGCGAGATCCAGCCCCCACAGATTGGAAAGGTCGCGGACCACCCCTTAGATCGGACTCTGGATCTCTTCTTCCTCAATACAGTGGAGCACTTCACACTTACCCTACCGACGCATCTCACGGCTGAAGTTGTGGTTCCAGTGGTAACCTCCTACCTGGCTGCTGGCGGCAAAGGACCACTTCTACCGGTCTTTGAGGCTGCGCACAGCGTCACACTGGCAGTCTTCTCTGCGCCACAGAATGCTCAAGCGACGATTGCGAATCTACCTTTCTACGTGGACTCACTGTTCAGAGTATTCCCTTCGAATCTTTCGGCTCGCCAATTCCGACTGGCATTCAAGTCGCTGCTCAAGCTTACATCGCCGCCTTCATCGTTAGCAGTGGAGCAACCAATGATGCCGGCAGTGCTCCTGGATCTGCTACATGAAAGAGCAGTGAATGCACAGACTTCAGCTATCCCTATTCGCTCGGACTCGCCAGAAGCTGCGTTCGAGTCGCCAGTGGCTGTGTCTGAACAAGCGGTCCTCACACTCACCGTCATCGACGGACTGACGCAGATCCCACTGGACTTACTTGACGAATGGCTACCCATTACGGCGGACATGATTCATGACATACAAGACATGAAAATGCGAGAGCATTGCAAAAATCACTTCTGGCATATACTCGTCTCTAGTGGAGAGCTTGACCCGGAACGAAGTCGCGTATGTCATGCTTGGTGGAGCACGAGCGGGGGCAAAGAATGGGTGTTGTACGGGAGAGACGAAGCAGCGATAATGAGTGGTGGCCTCGACGATGGATCGGTAGAGAGTAAGCTGTAAGAATAGGAGTGACACCGATTCGGTTCTGTCGATCAGAACTTGAAGGCATCATAGGAGAATGTCATCATTACCATTCATGACAGTTACGAAAGGACATAAAAGGAACTCTTTGCGCAGACTCAGCGCCGCCCATATGGTACCGCCGACCAGCGCTACTGCATGTCTCAGCTGAGTAGCACAATGGTAGCTTTTGAAGTGGCTGCCGCGAAGGGAATTTGAGATACCGAGCATATGGCATCACCGTTGTCTCGGTTCTTGACTCGCTTGCTAGTGTTGTTCTGCCGAACCATGGTCAGTGTCATGCAAGATCCCCTTTCTCCGACCCAGAGAAGAAGGTGAGATCTTGAGCTTGTGTCGCTGTCGTGGCGGCGTGTGGCTTGTGGCTAAGCAGAGCTGCTACAGCATGGAGTTTCACATTGAACCCCGCGGGCTGGTGTTCTCGACCTGCATGGACCTCTGCTATTCCTCCTTCCTCTTTCACTGCGGGCAGAACACGTGGGTGAAGAGATGCGCGAATGATGTGCAGCCCTTCCCTGTTTGCTGTATTTTGCGAACAATTTGGCTAGTTTCGCAGTTTGATGAGCAGAAGCTCGTACAGCACGCGCATAGACAAGCATTTTGGCAAGGTGACGTACGCGTACAACACGACACGACATGGTCGTGAGCAAGGAACTGCCCACGAGTTCTTCTCTCCACTTTGTTTGCGCTGCGGCAAGACCGGTGAACGTGTGGCGGAAGCTTCACTTCGTGCTAACTTTCTGGTCTTCCCATTTTCCTTGCAGTTTACACGACACAGCGGGAAACCATTGAGCCAGCTCCGCTGAGCATTGGAAACAGGGCAGCTGGCCATTGACCACGTTCGAGTTCCAGCAGCGATCCAGTCAACATGTTCAAGACGGTGCAGCGCACTGCGCACAAGGTCGGCAGCAAGAGGTCGGCGGATCAGCAGGATGTTGGGTCTGTGATTGCGGAATTCAAGGCCACGGATGACATGCTCTTGCGCGTACGCATTTCGACTCCAGCTTCCTGGCTGCCAACTCGAGCTGACAACTTTTTAGCTTGAGAAGGACATCACCATCTGGCGCAATGGCTGGGAAGAAATCCTCAAATACCAATATGACGCCTCCGAAGCCTTCGCCTCGATTTACAAACCTATCGAACCACCGCCCGAACCGACTACGAACCGCAGCCCACCAGTGCAAACTCCCCACGAGCAAATGCAGAAATGTCTTGGTTTGCAGAAGATGTACAGCGAGCTGAAGGCGGACTTGAAGCAGGAGATTGGCATGATTGACAGCAAAATCGTCAGACCAGTGAAGGAAGCCAAAGCAGCAACGAAGTCCCTCCAGAAGACCATGAAACACCGCGAGAACACCAAGGTGGATTTCGAGCGATTCCTCAGTAGGGCTGAACACGCACGGAAGAAAGAAGTCAAGACCATGAAAGAGGAGGCTGCATTGGCGAAGCACGAAGCGGATCTTCAACAGGCGCAAATTGATTATCAGACTGCGGACGATCAGATCAAGCAGTACTTTCCGCCTGTGATTGAGGCTATTCAGGCGCTGCTGCCGTTCCTTCTCACGGCTCAGATTGAGATTCAGACAACGCTGGTTGGGCAGCTATACACGAGCTTGGACGCATATTGCAGACAAGAGGGGATTCCGAGCCCAGCGCCGAGCGATGGGGAAATCGTCTCGGTCTGGGACTCAGAATATTCGAGCTTGCGAAAGGAGTGGGAGTCACATTCGGAGTTGCTGAGGGGAGGGAAAGCCATTCACTTGGCTATGAACACGCCTACCGCTGAGCATACCTACACGGGACTGGCCATCAGGACCAGGTCTTCGGCCCTGGTCTCGCGCGGAAAAGCTTCGATGCCAGGAAAGGCAGCACCACCAGTACCTCGTCCCGCAGGTAGTAGCAATGGCACCAGCCCTCGACCGCAGCAAATCACATACCCAGGAGCTGAGCAGGAGGAGGAAGATGCGCCGCCGAAGCCACCACGGCCAGGAGCTATGCCGTCACCCTCACCGAAGTTTGGTGCTTCACCACTCCCGTCTCCTGGTATTCCTTCAAACAAGCCCCGCATGCCATCCTCGACGGTCAACGGCTACCCAGCAGACCGCAAATCGCCAGGAAGTCTCATGCCCACGTACCCTTCGCAAGCTCCGCCAGCCTACACGGAATCACAGGCTTCTACTCCGTCAGCACACTATGTCACGCCTCCAAACGCTCTTTCGCGCGTGTCTTCCCACAACGATTACTTCTCTACTGTCAACACGGGCATGCCACATTTGAATCGACAGAAGTCATCGCAATCGATTGGTGCATCAGTGGCCAGTATTGCAGCTGCGAAGAAGAAGCCTCCGCCGCCTGTTCCAGTCAAGAGGATTGGTTCGGCTCCAGTGTTGTATGTCACAGCGTTGTATGACTTCGAAGGACAGACTCCGGAGGATCTGCCGTTTAGAGAGGGCGATCGCATCAGAGTGATTAAGAAGACGGAGAGTACGGATGATTGGTGGGAGGGAGAGCTCAATGGGAGGAAGGGAAGCTTTCCTGCGAATTATGTGCATTTGTGAGAGGGTTTCCAACAAGCAGTTGACTCCTATTCTGGTCAAACGAGCTACAAGGAGGATGCATAGAGACTTGAGTGGAAGAACGGGTGCATTGATCAAATGCATGAGCTGAGTGACGGGCTCAGATGAGAATTGTGCAGGTTAGGGTTGAGGCATTGGCTCTTGTACAGAGGAGCCTCTGGAATGCTTGTAGTTGTGGACATGCTCCCAATATGTATAGAGAGCATAGCATGACCGTGGATACCTCTGAACGCAACGACCTCTGAGTGCAAGCGCCTAACTAGATTGGCTCTCGATCCATGG
>PNEN01000530.1:0-18759 GCA_002933655.1 Cercospora berteroae | reverse complement strand
TTAGCGACCTGCGGTTGCACTCAGAGGTAGTTGCATTCAGAGGTAGCCACGATTAGGCATCGGAAAAGACTCTGATGTGGTGTGTAGAAGGCTCGTGCTGCATTGAAGACATTTCGGCTCGAGCTCCCGACGTCATCGTGGAGCAACCAGGATAGCTCGTCCTCACGAACGACTGGATCATCGACCTGCTTTTTGACAGGTCCACTTTGTACAACCACACACGCCGATCTCCGCACTGCACATTCGAGAAAGCCATCTGCCGGAGCGCGAGAGCCACTATTCCGGGCAAGGCTATTCAGGACGTGATTAACAGAAGCACGGCATAGAGCGCAGCTACGCGCGTTGGAGAGCTATCAGCACGTGGGCGTGTCGGGCCATCGCCAGATCCAGCAGCACCAATTCGCTGCCTCACTCTACACAAACAGAAACAGCCATGGCGTCCACAAATGAGACTTCACCTCTTCTCCCCACCACCAGTTCCTCCTCCGCTTCCGCGCCGCGACCGACACCTGCCAAACCAAAGCGCAATGTCACCTTCAACTCGACCATCTCCACAGCTTCTCCTCCCAATCGACAACGACCGACACCCTTATCCTCTACTCCTCCCTCTAATGCCGTCAACAGTGGCTTCGGGTCCTCCGCCCTCGATTCCAAACAGAGCACGCTCTCCGCGCTGAACAGCAAACTGCGAAGACGAAACTCCTCCGGCGCTGCGATCCAAATGCCCAACCTCAACCCAGCCAGCAAAATTGGTCCTCAGCGCACAACGCGAACGGCATCCAAGCTCAAACTGCTCCCTAACCCAGACATTGGCGACGATGGCCCCGAAGAGGAAAGCGGACGAGACGTCTATTCCCAATTCACGCGTATCAAAGATCCTACTGCGCGTCGAGATGCCGCGCGATTGGGCAAAGAAGATCGGCAGCGTTTACCGCGCGTCACGGCGTACTGTACAGCTTCGAGTTACCGGATTGAGGAGCTGATGCGGTTTCTGAAGGGGAGGACGAAGACGAAAGGCGCGAACCCGAAGCTGTTTGATGAGTGTCTGTACTCGCCATATTCGTACAAAAAGGATGAATTGAGGCCGAGGTCGCCTGGGGGGTTGAAGAGAGCGTCTAGCGGTGGTAGCGGCAATAATGACGGCTCAGTGCTGTTCGAGGAAGAGGACCCAGAGGTGGTCCACAGTCAGCCCATCAGGAGATTTAGTGATTCGGCGATTGAAGTTGATGAGAATGCGAGGGAGAGGAGAGAAGACTTGATTGATCTGAACAATGGCGGTGCTGGGTCATCCGGAAATGGCGAACCTACGATACCGACTGCGTCCTCAAGTACGGAGATCTCGAGAGCCGCGGACGACGGGGAACTCGGAACCGGAACATCGATCGAACGCGATCCGGAGATGGATATCACGGTGCATATTCCGGAAGTCTTCCTTTTTGAGTACGGTGTTGTGGTGATATGGGGCATGTCAGTCAAGGAAGAACAGCGATTCTTGAAAGAAATCTCCAAGTTTGAGCAGGAAAAGCTGGGGAAAGATGATGTACAGACGGAGGAATTCAACTTCTACTACACGCGGGAGTATCAGGCACGGATATACAATGATTTTATATCATTGCGGGAAAAGAGGAATTACATGACCAAATTGGCCATCAGCCATGCTTTGGCGCAGTCGACGAAGGTAAGTGGCTCCGCAGCATATGAGCAGAACCACAATCGCATGTGGTAGTACGGCAGGACTTACTAATTTCTTCTCTTAGACCTCACTTTACGAAGATCTCCTCGATGCCACTATCAGCACGACCCAAACGATTCCCTCGCAAATCGCTTCCACGGGCCGCATCCAAATGACACGAAAAGAGATTAACATGCAAATCGGAGAGCTGTTCATCTTGAGAATTAATATTCACCTTCAGGGTTCTGTGCTCGATGCTCCGGAGCTCATGTGGGCAGAACCCCAGCTCGAACCGGTGTATGTTGCTGTGAGAAGTTATCTGGAAATGGATCAGAGAGTGGCTTTGTTGCAGGAGCGGGTGGGTGTTATCGCGGATTTGTTGGCCGTGTTGAAGGATCAGTTGAGTCATACGCATGGTGAGTCTGAGGTCCCATTTCTGATATTGAGGTGTTGTGAGAGATGTGGCTGACTTTGTGACTCTAGGTGAATATCTGGAGTGGATCGTGATCGTCCTTATCGCTGCGGAAATTCTGGTCGCGGCGATCAACATTGTGGTGGATCTGTATGCTGGCGTCGATTAGAGTCGAATATGGTTTTCCATTTATGCTGCGGGAGAGGTGAAAGGGGAGTGCAGAGTTGAGCTTCAACGCAGTAAGATGCTATCTTCGAAGCATGCAGTTCATGGCGCGAGAAGATTGTAAGAGTGGCGAGACAGATGATGGACTTGTAATGATGCGGTGTGAGCTGTGCGTTTGAGCAGTGTGTGGACAAAGAAGAGAAGAGGAAGAAGAGGGCATTGTGCACACAGTTTATACATCCATGGCAGACAGGAGCTGTACAAGACTGGGACTTCGCAAGGAGGACACTTTTCGGAGAACGAACGTGTTTTTCTCGAGTGTGGCGAAATGTAACTATGCCCTTCGTCCATGTTGAGGCCCGATGTCTTCGTGGTATCTGGTCAGGGAATAAGTCTAGCCATGCGTGGAATCGGTTCGATCTTATATGCCAAGCATGAAGCTGTGCTCTGCCAAGGCTTTGGTCGTATTGCTTGGACATCTCACGTCTGGTATCCACCAGGAACCACACCTCGCGCTTCAAGCTATCGCATGTATTGCTGAACGTCGTGGGAGCAGACAGTGCGTAAGAGGTAGGTCGGTCCTGCAATAATCTGTCTCAGCAACTGAGGTGTCAGGACGCACCTTCCTCCAGAAATTTCTTCCTCTGTTGTTTCCTCTCTTGTCACATCGACTTAGTCTCACGAGATTCAACTCAAGCTCTCAACAGTTCCATACTAACATGGCCTCGGCGGCGGACGACGAATGGACTTCTGTACCTTCTCGCAAGGGTAAGAAGACGAGGTCTTCACAAGTTCCGCATCCCAGCCACGGGCTCGCCAATGCGCCCCCGCCTGTTTCGCGCGACTTGACGATCTCGGACATCAAACGCGATTTCGAAACGAAATTGAAGCAGTGGAGGAAGACGGAATGTAGGAAGCAGCTTCTCAAATTGGTGGATTGGGTGATGGATGCCAGAGGTCCGGGAAAACTGGAGAAGTTCGTCTGCCTAGGCAGTGGGAGTCTGAGTCGAGATAACGTGGAATGTAGAAGGAGGAGCTTGTGGCAGATTGTGGTGTTTTGGGATTTGGTGGAGTATGTCAGAGGGCAGCAAGAGCAGGGCGAAGAAGAGGAGGATGGAGATAGTGGAAGAGGAGAAGTCAGGGCTAGTGATCCAGCGTACACTGAGTTGGACGCGGAATTCTTCAAGACGCTGGGTATCGAGGATGTGGATTTCGACAGAAATGCGAAGGGACTGGGCAAGGTGAGAGAGTACCTTGGAGAAGGGACTCTCTTATTTGAGCCATTCGTGGATATGAACGTGGACATGATGAGGGATTTGGCAGAGAAGGATGCTGGAATCTATGTTGGCAGCTCTGTGGGAGGGCTGCAAAAGAGAGGAGGTGAACTGGGTGAGTTGGCGAAGAAGTTTGGCTCGGACAGGACGATGAGGAAGTTCCCGGTTTTCGAGGTCGACCCGAATGTCTTTGACGGGATAGAAATATACTGGAAGGAGGAATCCGATGATTGAACGATCACATTCGAGGCTGGTCTTATATCACACAAGCAACCTACAACCGATGCGCCTCCCTTGGCCTCTACTTCATGAGATCCTCTGGCTTCAGCATACCAGTCTTCAGCATAGCAATAAGCGCCGCGCTCGGATCCGAAAAGATCTCTGTCTTCGCGATCTTGATCACGCCCCCCTCCTCTCGAAACGCAAACTTGAACGCAGAAGGAATTGCTCCATCCCAAGTCTTTCCGCTTGGATCTGCGATGCTGTGGCCCTGGCCTGGGACTTGGAGGTTCCAGAATAGGGTTGCGAGACCAGTGAGCTCCCATGTATCCGACCCTGTCTGGACAGCTGTGGCATAAGTTGGGGAGTGCAAGTGTTCTTTGAAAGGAGCATAGAGTTCCTTGCCTATAGCCTCCCAAGATGCATCACCTCCGTCGCGGACTTCGCCAGTGGATTTGACGAGCACGTATGGTGTAGCTTTGGTCAGAATTGATCGATGGGTGCACGAGGAGGCATTGGACTTACGGTCATCCGTCATCCACTTGGAGCGCTCAGCTGGGTTATCGAATAGCTTGCCATCGATCGCGGTCTTGGTGTACGTCTCCAACCATCCCATGGTGGGGTGCTTCCGGCTAGTGTCGTTCCAACTGCCATTATGGACATAGACCGGTTCGGTAGGGTAAGCTGTGGTTGCCATTCTGGATTCGATTCTGACGATTGGCGGTGCTGGCCTTTTGCTCAGGAAGGCTTCAAGTCTCCACTGACTATTTCACGCGCGAGGTAGCTCTTCTTATGCTGCTGGAGACGCTTCTAAGACCCCGCAAGCAGGACGCCTCGAAGATCTGGTGCCATCGGTCTCTGGGGTCACAATGCGTGAAGACGCCGGAGCTGCTGAGAAACATCAAGCCTGCAGAAGCCTTCCACGATGGTATTCCAATGTCATTGGCACCACCTCACCATGCGCACGCCACGTGCAAGCAGAAAGCTTGAGAGCTTTGGCATTCTGGGAACTGGAACTTGGAAGCTTAGCGAGAGGCTTGAGGCTGAAGTCTCAGCAAATTTTTTAGGCCAATAGGTCGCGAAGACTTTGCTGGAGGGTTTCACCGGTCGACGTGGTCGACATGCTCGTTGTTGAAATTTGTGCGATCGTTCCACGCAAGTTTACATGATTGGAGACTATCATGGACAAGATTGCTTTGTGCCCGGGCGTGGGAATCAATGAGGCCTGAGCAGACCCTGCGCCTCGCGAAAACGCCTTCTCCACGCCACGCTCGATTCATATCTCAAGGCGAGGTATAAGAGCCCATGGCTACTGGCTCGAACGACTTGGGTGGGGTTCGCCACAACGACGTCCTTGCCGTCAGTGAATTATGGCTTGGGATTATCGAACGATCGCTTGTCGCGCCGCCTCACAAGGATCGCGGACAATGGCTGAACAGCCGCTCAGCGCTGAACGTGCCTACGCAATCAGTGCTGAAGCAGACACCGGATCTGATCAACAGTGAAGATCTTTCTCGGGTCGCTCACAGGAATGGAGCACTCGACCTGCATCACAGACCCAGCCTAACGACAACGGCTTCCTTCTACCACGTCTTGAATGCATGTCCCCGGCGTCTGATGGAGCCCAAAACGTATACTCACTTCGACCCACCTTGATGGTCAATACTATCACCTTCACAGGCATCATTGGCTTGCTGCTCGAGATCCCAGCTTGATGGACTTCACATGAATTCATCTGACAAAGTGCTTACTGCGCACTGCGGTAGTGACACGAGATCAAGGCGACCAGTCTAAATTGTTCTTGCTCTTTGTCAATCCTGATTGACCCTGAGGCCCGTGAAACACGAGTCGATTATTCAACTTGGCAACCAAGAACATAGCGAGGAGTACATAATCACATTGGAAGGTGCAGTATGGCGAAGGCGATCTATGCAGAATTAGCAAGACGTAAGCTTTTCTAGCCCCGTGAACATCCAACACAAAGGTCAAAACGGCAAGCTCAAGTATTGAATATCGACGAGCTTCTTGCTGTGATATTTATACTCTGACGAAGTTGGCCGAGGCCTCAATGCTTGCCCGATCGACCCCACTTAGAGCTTCGTTCATTTATATCCACAAGCACACCATATCCTGCAACACTGACTTTGCGTGTACGACCAACGATTGCCTAACACTGTAGCACGAAAGATATACATCAATCGCCAAGAACAACTTCACTGCCAAACGAAGATGGCCGAAGCATCAAGCGCTCACGAGCATGATCACACCCACCCACCTCCAGCTCCCGAAGATGCTTGGAAGACTTCAGGCGTACGTGTGATTCCCTCTGACTCCCTCGAACCAGTAGGAGGTCAACATACGACCCCAGGAATGGATCGCTCCGCCGCAATCAACTTCGCCAGAGTAGGAGCTCAAAAGCTCTGGGCCGGCACAGTCCACAGTAAGCCTCAACTCCCCCAAATCATAGACCACAAACAAACCAATACTCAACACCCCTCACACTAGTCCACGCAAACGCCAAAACCGGAGCCCACCACCACGGCCATCTCGAATCCGTAATCTACGTCCTCAAAGGCCGCGCTCGCATGCGATGGGGCGAGAAACTCGAATTTACAGCAGAAGCTGGACCGGGAGATTTCATTTATGTTCCACCTTATGTTCCTCATCAGGAGATTAATGCGAGTGCGGATGAGAAGTTGGAGTGTGTTTTGATGAGGAGTGATAGTGAGGCGATTGCGGTCAATTTACCGGATGTGGAGCCTGTGGAGAAGCCGGAGACTGTGAAGGTATGTTTGAATAGAGGAAGAGGGGTGGGAAGGGTGGGGATTTATATGATTGGGTTTGGTGTGCTGACTGTTCGTTTTTCTGCAGTGGATCGATCCGACGCATCCAGAGTAGTGGGGAGATGGCCTTAGCTACGGCTTGGAGATACGATTGCATGTGAAAGAGGTGTGCGTTCACTTTAGTCGAAAGTCGGGCAAAGGAGGGACAGAGACATGCCGTTTCCTATCTTGCAGTGCTGTGAAGTATTTAGTATTCCCCTTCTTCAATGTCCGACTCCGCCCAAGATTCCAGACACTTGCACAGCAATTGAAAATTAAACTCTGAACTTGATAAGTCTCCATTAACGCATAACTTTGAATCTGCGACTGTGACTGCTGATGCCCCAAGTTCTGTAATAATGAAACAGAATGCACACAACCTCCATCAACGCCGTGCCAAGTTCCTTCCGGGATATCATTTTGGGCGGCCGGCCCACACGTCCCGTGGCCCTATGCTTTCAGGTATGCACAAGAAGAAGTTAAAAAGAGAGTCATGATCGTCGTGTTTTTTCTTGTCGCTGGTTGATGGTCGGAGTTTCATAATAAGTTGTACATGAGCAAAGAGACCATCGCGGCGATTGATAGTGCTCCGGAGGGTAATGCTGAACTTGAGGCGCCTGCTGTGAGGGCTTGTGTTGTGAAGTATTTGTTGAAGCCGAGATTTGTGCTGTTGTAGCAGTTTTGTGGGTTGACTTCTTCGATGTCTTCGTCATCGGGCTCGACGAGTGTTATGTCGACGCACTATTTTGAAGACTTGGTCAGCAATCCTGTGCGGCTGAAGCTATTCTCGAACATGGAATACTCACGCTGTATAATGCTGCGCCGTGTTGCGCAGTTTCTATCACTTGTAATGTGATATTTTGGCCAACTGTGAGATTCAAGCTTGCCGGAAAGCGTACTTGTGGTAGACAAAATTGTCCGTTGTATTGGAGGTTGTCGGGCCCTGTCACCTCGAAAGGCCCTACAACGGGGTGTGACATGTTCGGCGGTGCCACTTGCCCTTGGGCAATTATCCCAACGTTGACGTAGAATAATGCTTTCTTGTGTCCTGGAAACCACCCGGGCTGTACTGATAATGCTCCTCCTCCTACTGGCCATTTCGTCCGGTTTTGTGCTTGAGGTAGTCCACCGCCTGTCATCAATCCGTCAGCCATGGTCTGTCGCACAGCGCAAGACTGTCCGCTTACATGGATACATCCACTGCATGCCAAAGGGAAACTCATATTCTCCCGTGCTGTTGTTGTAATCTATGCCGATCGTATCGATGTTGTTCTGCAGACTTGATCTGAAGAATATTGAGATTGCGGATATCTGTGACGAAAAACGTCCTGCAAGAAAGAATACCCTGCCGTCATCATCGATTCCAGCCAAGGGCGCTCGCTGGTTTGCTGTATGCACTTGAGTCGTCGCTGAGCACCTCGCCCACTTCTGCTTTGCGCTCAGCTTGGACAGGCTGTGAGAGCTGGCTTTTGGCGCTGGGTTGCCACTCTTCCTCGTCCCCGAACTTGTCACTCGTCAGACCTGCACTGCCAGGATGTTTCCAGCCTCGCTCCAGCTGGCGCTCGTAAGAGACTTGACGCAGTCTTTCAGTCTCGGCCTTTGTCAAGTGGAGGTACAGTTCTACTCCGAGGAGGTGAAGAGCGAAAGTCAACCACATGGTTGCGCCAAATGAGAGTTGGAAAGTTGCAGCGACCTCTTCGACTCCTTCCGTCGTGCCGGACCAGTTTGCATGCACGACGGCAAGCCCTTCGGGGTTTGCTTGACATGACGGATATTTGTCGAAGTTGCCGCCAGCGCCCTCGATCTGAGCGCAAAGCATAGCAACGTAGTATGAGCCTACTTTCGAGATGACAAGTCCCATAATGACTTGGATCAGGCGCACAGTGATGATGCCACCAGCTATGGCCCAGGTTCGAAGCATCCAAGCACGATGCTGCTCAATCTGCAGGCGCTTGATGTTGATCCAAGCAAGAACTGAGCCGACCGTAGTGAAGATGGCGAAAGCCCCGACGGCTGTCTGTGTTGCTAGAGTTCCGCCGAACGCTCGTCGCGCGATCATGACAGCGCCGACATTTCCGACGATGAGGAGAAGGACCACCACGTAGCCATTGATGCGGTGGAAAAGTCGAGCTTTGTGTCTGATGACTGGCACGAATTGAAAGACGACCAACAGGCTTGCTGGGATCACGCACAGGAGGTGAATTTGGATCCCAATGTTGTAGTAGCTCTGACGATACCAGTGTGCTTCTCCCGGTGCCGTCTGGGACATGAAGTAGCCATTGACGTTCATGTACGGTGTTCGTGCCAGAGCGAATCCGAAAAGTGCTCCTGCGAAGATGAAAAAGAGGATGAAATTGTAGCCTTTGTTGAAGCCGACGGGATTGTAGATCTTGCGGAAGAAGGCCACGAAGGTGTTCGGGGGAGAGTTATGCTTGTAGATGGCCATGGTCGCTTGGTCCTCGACTGCTCAATGTGTAGGAGTCGGTCTTTTGGTTGTGAACGAGGGAGGAAGGGCCTGTTTCTGCTGCGTTATCGAAGGCATACTTGCCGCTTCTATATAGACGCTCATGACGGCGACTTTGCGCACGGTAGGCATACAGCTTGGCGATATATCGCGGAATTCCTTCTTGTAGGATGCGATGCGCGCAGAAGTGCGTTGTGCAACATGCGATTGCGAGACTAGGCCCAAAGCGAGCTTTTGTGCGAAGGTGACGCGCTTCGCATTCCACGTGTTGCAGGGATCATCACCAAGCCGCTAGCAACGTGACCCGACTTCGCGTTGCGGCCGTGACAGCAATCTGACCAGCTTGCTTTTGCTGCGATGATCTGCATATCACTCCCACCACACCCGACATGTCTACTGCGGCACAGATCCCGCGCAACATCGTCTTTGTGCATCCCGATCTTGGTATTGGCGGAGCAGAGCGACTGGTCATTGATGCTGCGGTCGGCCTGCAGGCGCTAGGACACCAAGTCACTATCTTGACCTCTTACCGCGACCGCAATCATTGCTTCGAGGAAGCTCGCGATGGTACGTACCGCTGCCAGTTACGGCCGCGACTCTTTGCTAAGGGCGTCAAGGCTGAGACTTCCCTCAAGGCACCCTCGATGTCCGCGTAAGAGGTGACGCTGTCTTTCCGTCCTCGATAGCAGGACGTCTCAGCATTCTATGCACCATTCTTCGTCAGCTTTCCTTGGTTGCAAGTACTGGACTGGCATCCAACGAGCTCAAGCAGCTTGATCCGGATGTCTTCATCGTCGATCAACTCAGCGCATGCATTCCATTCTTCCGCTTGCTGTACCCGAAGGCGAAGATCCTCTTCTACGGCCACTTTCCGGATCAGCTACTGGTGAAGCAGGAGGGAGGCGTGAAGCAAACATTAAAATCCCTGTACCGAGTGCCTTTCGATGCCTTCGAAGGCTGGAGCACTAGTTGCGCAGATGGCATCGTGGTCAATAGCAAGTTCACGAGGAGCGTCTTCAAGTCAACTTTGCCCGGCGTGAAGTCACGAGAACTCAAAGTGATCTATCCTTGCGTAGACACCAGCACCTCCTCGCATGATCGCAGCAATGCAACTATCTGGCCAGATAAGCAGCTGCTGCTCAGTATCAATCGCTTCGAGGGAAAGAAAATGCTGGATCTGGCCATCAAAGCCTACGCCGGCCTATCACCTCAAGACCGAGCAAAGGCAAAGCTCGTGCTGGCCGGAGGCTACGATCCGCGCAATGCAGAGAACGCGAACACCCACAAAGATCTCCAGGATCTCTGTGCGTCTTTGAATCTCACCCACGCGACATTTCGAAGCAACGACACCGCTTTGACCAATCTTTCCAGTGAAGACATGGATGTCCTGTTCCTGCTCTCCATCCCGAATGATCTCAAGTCCCGGCTTCTGAGTTCAGCAAGCTTACTCATCTACACCCCTACCAACGAACACTTTGGCATTGTGCCCCTGGAAGCAATGCTGGCTGGTGTGCCTGTGTTGGCAACAAACACTGGTGGACCTCTGGAAACAATCTACGATGGGCGCACAGGCTGGCTAAGGAGTCCAGACAAGATCGAGGAATGGACCAAAGTCATGCAGAAGCCCCTGATCCCTTCGAGTGCCGACAAACTGCGTGCCATGGGGCAAGCTGGTCGCGCACAGGTGCTGTCTCAGTTCAGTCGAACGAAGATGGCGCAATCTTTCCACGATGAAATAGAGCGCCTCGTGCAGAGCAATGGCCCGCGAGCTCCAATCTTTGGTCTCCCATCTTTGCTGGCGATGATATTCGCCTTTGTTTTCGCGGCTCTGGCTGTCGTACTTGCAGTCACGCGCTTTGTGCCAGCAGCGTAGAATCTGGCGCGAGCGTTGATATTTCAAGCAATACGACTTCGTCGGAGCCACAAGACCGGGTGTCTTTGCACTTTGCGATCCGTCTCCCGAGCTGCGAAGGGAACAGTCGTACGATGCAGTACATTTTTGAACATACTTCGGTGTCCTCAGCTCGGAGCACTTGTTTCATGCCTACGGTCCACAGCCCAAATGACGGAACACCCTGGCCGTAGGGATAATTTCGACCTTTCTGGACAAGAGCACTTGGGGTCAAAGCGCCACATGATGGCGCATCACACCAGGATTGCCAAGTGGCGGTATTGTCGTCCCATCTCTTGCTCAACAACTACCGGCTGTCCAATTTCAGTGTTCATCTTGAAGGCCAAAAGCCAAGCGCTGCAGATGTCTCGCTGACGAGGTCGTGTTCTACCAAGTGTCGCAGTACATGAACATCGATGTTCGATCCTATGGAAGACATCCACGCCTACTTGAGCTGAGCTGCAATGCATTGGGACAGACAGCATCACACATCCATTGTCGAGTAATCAAGGAAGTATAGTGCAGTATGTCCTGTCTTGTCAGACTCACCGACCCCGAAAGCTTTTACCTACTTGCATCTCGTCAGCTACTGGCATGTCCATGATCTGGCTGGATGGTAAAAAGCTTTCTATTGTAGGTACTGACAGCTTGTAGCTATGTCAGTAGACTTTTGATGAGCTAAGGCTCAGCAGTAAGAGCTCAATCTCAGTCGTCTTTAGTATTTTGTCTTTGTCCCTACCTCACAGTGTGTTCCTTTCCTTCTCGCTCTGTCGGGCAGGCATTACAAATCGCAAATGCGCTGCCATAATAGGACAGACCCAACGCCAAGACCCGCATTCCCTGTATGCATCACTCGGATACCCAACCTCCTTTGAAAGTCAAAACCAACTCCGGATCGGATACAGAGATCGCAAAAGTCGGCTTCAGACGCGAGATGACTATTCATTCTGTGACGACGGGTCGTATTCAGGAGATTATTGCCGGTGAAGCGCTAGGGGATGATTTTCGGAGACCGGGTAGGTCGGTCGAGATTTTATCGGTCTAAGGAGGGATGATAGGTAGGAAGGAGAACCGTATCGAAGGGAAAATTATGTCAGCCGAAGCCGGTTGAGATGTGTGTATTTGGTGGTTTGATGTGGTGAAGTTGGTCGGGAGTGTTGTGGAAGGGTTTCTTGGCGGTAGGGGTAGGGGTGGTCCGGCTGAGATGGTGATTTGAGTTGAGGTATTGGTCCTCAATCTTTTTTTAAGGACTAAAAGTGTTGCTGCGTACAGAATCGATCTCAAGGCCATCAATCTCGTTCTCAAATATGGGAGACATGTTATGTTGTCTCCTGGCCAGCTGGCACAGCTGAGTCTCACTCGTCAAGCCTTCTTCCACATCCAACACGCCCTTTCATCTTTGCAAACCATTCCAAATCTCAGAAAAAAACAAATCCAACAACAACCCCTCCACATTGAACATGCTCTCTTCTCTTTGCGTCCCATCCTCAAATCTCAAACAAACAAATCCAACTCCAACCCCTCCACAGGCCCATCCGTATCCCTCCTAACATTAACCCGAAACCTCAGCTCTTCCATCGTCGAATGCACCGCAACCTTCTCTTCCCCCAACTCCCTCGCACAACTCCTCAAAATACTCCTACACAACCTCGCCGTAAGTCTCAGCTTCCATCGCATCGCCGCCAATTCCGGAGAACCCGCTTTAAGACTCAAATCAATCACCCTGCTCACATTAATGCAGCGCACAGCAGCCCTATGCTCAGGCGTGAGATGTGTCAACCAGGATACGAGCCTTCCAGGATTAAGCCAGGGTACAGTAAAATGTGTGAGATTGTAGTATTTTTCGCCGAATTGTTTGCGGCTGAGTCTGTCGATTTGTAGTTGCTTTGGTGGTTTGTATTTGCGGTCGAGTTTGATTTCCGTTTCGTCGGGGGTCATGGCGAGGTCGTAGATGTCGTTGAAGACTTCTGTGGGGAGATTGTGCATGCGTTGGTTGAGCTCTGTTGCCTCTTCTTCGTGGGTTTTGATGATTGGTGTCATCGTGTGGTAGTTTTGGTAGGCCATTCTTGATATTCGTTGACCGGAATCGGAATCTCTGGTCAGTGCTCAGGTTGATGTTGATTTTCGTCGTTCAAAGTTTCTGGTCTGTGGTGAAGAGATCGATTGTGGCGGAGGTGTAAGTGTGAGTGTAAGTGTACGGCCATGGAGGTGCAGTGTGTTGCTTATATCTTTGCTACTTTGAGGCCACATTCTGCAACGTCGTATGGTACTGCTGCACGTAAGTTGTGAAAATTTTGAAGCAGATCTAAGGACATCGGGCTCACCCAGACCTCTTCTTATGTCTGCGCACTCAATTGTATGGCTGTCCCTAAAGACGCGGCCAGTGATACCCGCCGTCCAATTGCTCCAACGGTCGGGGCCATTCTGTGCAAAAGCCGCCGACACCACTCAGTTACCGCTTGTCGCGCATGCCTTTGTGCCTCTTCTCCTTCTTTTCGATGGACGCAGAGCCTCAAGCATGCCGCCACCAAGCCTCCACAGATCCATTCTGTATGAAACGTCTGACGAACACTCGAACGCGAAGCCAACGCATCGATCGAGGCAAGGCGCCTTTCACCTCCTTCGCCAAGATATCTTTACATTTCCCCACTAGGTAGTAGCACCTCTGTACCGATACCTCCTTCCACGGAGGCACCGGCGTTCCGAACCGGTTGACTCTCCAACGAGAGTCGATCTCAACAATGCCGGAAATGCTGATGCATCGCACAAAAGATCGATGCTTCCTACTGAGACTCGACAACCAGGCTGCGACTGTTGCGGTTTCGGCTTCCTTCATGTCCAACCCCCTCGAGATGATATTCTTGCAGCCTTCGTAGTCCTTATCCAGTTCCAAGCCAGTGAAGATCGTGTTCTTGTAGTAGTCTTCGGCAAACTCTTGGCGTGTCGCCCAGTCAACCTGTAGTTGCACGGGCGGTCTGTAGTCTCGATCGATTTTGACCTCGCCTTCCTCGTCGACGAGTATAAAGAAGTCGAAGATCTCGTCAAAGAGCTCGACTGGGAGGCTGTGGACGAGTTCACGGAACCGCGCCGCCTCTTCTTCGTTGGAATCGGCCATCTTGTGACAAGGCGGTGATGACGTTTGTCGACTCGAAAAATTTAGTCAGTGGTGAAGCAGATAAGTATAGTGGGGAAGTGCAGATGCAGGTGTACATAACGTTGCGTTCACCTTCCATCTTCTGCCGCGGAGCCGTTGCCGCACTGGTGAAAGTCCCCGCTGCAAGTGAGCTGTGACGATTCCAGGCAGAGCAGGATCCAAAATCCTGTCGAAGCCAACATGGCGCACGGGCTGACCCTAGTGTCTAAACATTCAATTATGTGCTATCGCTACGAACGCATGCAGTCATGTCAATCGTGTTCAGTAGACCAAAACATCACTCGTATGCTGACCCCACGCATTCACAAACCCACCTGAAAAGCTTACAGGATCAATCCAGCGCCGAAGACAGCAGCCGCAACAGCACCACCTACGGGACCGAATGTAGCCTTGCCCGCGAACCCACTGCTCGTAGATGAAGCACCGCCAGATCCAGTCGTCAGCGAGCCACTTCCTGGGCGATTAGCTCCAGCAGCAGGCTTGATGGCCAGATTCTGAATTTCTGCGCCATTAGCGGCGTAAACTGGCATTTGCACGGCAGTCTGCGTGATTGCGACGATGCTACCTTTCGGTGCGTTGGGAATACCGTTCGAGATCAAGTCCTCGCCGCCAGAAGGCACATTTGGGATATCGAAATCGCTGCTGAAATCACTGCTCGAGATAAGATCAGAACTGCAGTCTGGTGCTTGCAGATCAGTCGCTGTCTGGTTTCGTGTTGTAATGAGCGTGATGTCGAGTTTGTTGTACTGGTCCTGCAGGGTGTTGTAGTCCGAAAGAAGTGTGAGTGTGCCGTTGTCGTTCTCCTGGACAATGCCATAGTTTGATGGTTCCTCTGTCCATTCGTACACCAAGCCGCCAGACATCACAGTCATCTGTTCTCCGTAAAGCACTGGCACTTCATCAAAAACACGAGGCGCTGGGACGTTGCAGCCATATTCCGAGAAGAAGACCGGAATTGTAGTGTTGCCGAACCATTCCACGAGCACATCATAGCCAGAAGTAGTATAGCTGGAATCGCTACCGCACCACGAGTAGCTGTTCAAGCCGAAGAAGTCGGAGCGCGACATGTCTTCTCCACCCTGGGCGTTGTTGCATTGCAGGTATGACCATGTATCCTTTAGAACCTCTTGCACCTGTGCAGCCGAGTAGCCGACTGGAATCGTGCGTGGAGCATGATTCTTGATGTAGTTCTTCAGATCGCGCTGCACAGCTCTGATATATGGCGGGTTGTCCTCCGCAGTCGGCACATCGTTAATGATCTCGTTTCCTGCAAAGAAGCCGAGCGTGTTTGGGTAGTCCTTGAAGGCTTCCACCACTGTGAAGATGTGTTCGAGATACTCGCTGGTGTAGGTGCTAGACGGGTTCGAGCGGTCGATGTGCTGTCCGGACAGCGGCGAGTTGACATCAAGCAGTATGTAGATGCCGACCGAGTTGAAGATGGACACGCATTCGTCGTGGTTCTCCGTCGGGTCCACGTTGTACGATCGGATCGTGTTGATACCCAGACTCTGCATCAGCGCAGCATCTCTCAGGCACACCGTGGCGTTGCTCAACGGGTCGCCTCTCCCAGTTCCGTATGCATCTTGTCCACCAGGCTGATAGTCCACACCGACGATCATGAACCGCTCCCCAGTCTTCGTTATCACAAACTGCTGCTGCTGGACTTCGACCGGATCGACGGCGACGGCGAGAGTCGCGAGGGCGGCGAGCCCTGCCAGAAGATGCTGGACATGGTCAATGTTTGGTTCGGCATGTGTGCAGGACGTCGCGACCTACCGATCGCATGGTGTTGGCGCCGAGAAAACGGTATTGCGATAAGTTAAGCTTCGCTGATCCTGGAATCCTGCCCTGTCCAAGCGTGCGAGTCCCTGTCGCTCCACCAGCTCTCGCAATAACGAATGACTTCCAGCTCCAATCGCGGGACTGGTCAATGCAATATCGAGCGAATGTGTTTGTTGATGGAAAGTGGGCAGAGCAGTGGCGGGGGATGGCGCGTCTTCGCCAATGCAGGAAGGTTGGCTGGTGAGCACCAAGCTGTCATCCTCCGCGGCTGTCCCGCCGCCACCGAGACAACAACAACAACTGTCGAAAGTGGGTCGAAAGGGCATCGAGTTCAATTGACGACTATCCTTGCCGAAGATTCGCAGTCTCGCCGCCCACTGTGTGCCGTACTGACATGCTTCAGCAGACCATTGCCATGAGGCAGCTCACAGGAGCTCTCGCTGCCATCCAACATGGTACTCCGATCCACGATGCGCCCTCTCAAGACCATCTAGGGCGCTGTACTGTTTTCGAACGAATGCTTGAAGTCGAATAGGGTATGCCTACCGATATAGCGAACGACCGTCAGGCTCTGTGCCCGTTCAAAGCCGTAGGTTGCAGCGGACAACTCTGCTCTTCTGTCCAGACGGGTTAGTACCTCTGGCACTACCCTCGCAGAGAAGCGAGCTGGTGATCTGATGCACACCCATATTCGGACTGCAGTGCATTGTAGAAGTCTGGCCATGCAGCCCCAGGCATTGTTCACGGAGGGCCACGGAAGCGCCTGACCATGGTAGCATTTTGCAGCCAAGATGTCTGCAACGCACTCACGGGATCTACCTGAGCAGGACGGACGAGCATCGTGACAAGAGTGCTGATCCAAATATGCAGTTGTCCAGGGTTCTCAGCTTTCTGGATAAAGACACGCCTCGCCCACCATACCTCGAAGGGTTCTGGCGTCGACAAGCACGGAAAATCGAGGCGGTGCTGTCACATTTTGCGTCAAGAGAAAGGCCAACTAGAGATGAAGATGGAACAGTCGTGCGCTTTACTATCCAAAAAGGCAAAGGCATTCCGAAACTGTCCAAGCAGCGCATCTCCTTCTTCAAACTCCCAGCAGAAGTCAGGAACACGATCTACCACTATGCGCTCAGCGTCCCTGAAGGGCTGCCTATTGGTGTCGAACGGATTCCACATTTAGGACCTCCATTGTTGTCAGCAAGCGCCAGAATTCGAGAGGAAGCATCGATCATATATTACCGCTCGAACGAATTCCAGGCGCAGGATGTCGATTGCGCCGTTGACTTTCTGAAGTCCTTGTGCGTTTGCGCTCTGCCACTTCTACGAGCGATCCGAATTCCCCTCCACGGCTCCCATCGTGGTGACTTCACGCAGTATCTGAGTCAAGAGCAAGTTCAAAGGCATCATCTTTGCTGGAGACTGCTTCAATCCGGACTCTTCTCTGCGGGACTTCGCGACGACTGCATCTTTCTGGGTTTCGACAATCACTACTACGATACCACCGCCGACCATTATTGCGAGAACCTCCCTGTCTCTTTGCTGTATCTGTCGAGATACAAATTCGATCTGCTGGACTTCATGATGAACTGCTCACCCCCAAAGAACTGGAGCGATGTCCATGTGATGCGTGCCATCGCTAAAAACTCCGAATCGCCTCGCTTGCTGCCAGACACGCGCTTGGCGGCTGCACAGCGTCATGCATATCAATTCCCGTGCAAAGATCTGTGTGAGGACTGTTTGCAGTCGCCAGAGGCGATGGCCAACCCACAAGTGCTATATTGCGAATCTGAGCTTCACTGCCAGACGGAATTGCCACCGACTCCACAGTGCCCGGGCAGTTACCACGTGCCAGCGGCAGCGCACCTCAACAAGCACTTTATTGACGTGCCTGGTCAACCGAGGAGTAAATCGCGCATGGCGTCGCGGCTGCGTTGCGCACAGTGTGATGACACCAATCGAAGAATCCCTCCGTGGCTGCGCTTTGCTGGAAAGGGCGCTCGTCGATGAGGATCAGGAGAGGACTTCTCGAAACTCAACGTCGATCGATATTGGGGATGAAGTGGCTAACGGGAGCAAGTTCAGGGTCTGGCGAGCCACCTAAATAGTCTACTGTCAAACGTCTTTCAGAGTCAGCATCAACCATTATGCTCGTGCTTGGGGACCAGACGCCCTCGAAATGCTTCTCCCGCAGTCGTTGCAATAAGGCCGAGGTTGTCTTGGAGCAGCTGGCTTTCCTCAGATGCGGTATGCTCCAAACCTGTGTTGGACTTATATGCCCAGGAAGAGATGAAATGTGGCACGCTAATGGCCGTAGCATCGCTGCTCGTGCCCATACCAGGAAATTCCACAGGCAGTAGTTGGCTAATACGTCACACGTGGACAATCAACGATTGATCTGTCCGATTATTGGAAACTGAAATAGACCTGAGATCAACAGGTGAAAGTGGGCAGTCCCATTTCTCGATGGCACCTCAAAGAAGTCTCCAAGCACACGATACGGAACTCAGTCCAGGCTCTCGCAACGAAGTAGACGTCACAATCACCTCCAGCTTGACTGCATAAATTCATCATTGTCGTCCATCTGCTTGTAACCATATAGACCAAGCTATTGCGTGCTTCATGTCAATACGAGAACCCAAGCCCGAATGTCCGCAGTATGACGCACTGCCACACCAATGTCTTGAACCTTCCTGCTATCTTTACCATCTTTATAGCTGCTGAGTTCGTATTCAGAAGCACACCATAACATAATGGTCTCACGATCGCTGGGGCATGTGTGCATCCGAGACAAGTGTGCCACTTTAACGTGAGGCCCTGTTTACTTCCTCTAATTATTAATTATTGATTATCTATCGGAAGTCCGCAATAATACTTCGGCAAGCCTATAGCTATAGGGCTTGCGAA